>PVIY010020737.1:0-43556 GCA_004026745.1 Myrmecophaga tridactyla
TTCTTTTTCTGATGTCTCTTTGTTTCTTTCTCTGAATCGATGCAAATGTTCTAAAAAATGATGAATATGCAACTATATGATAATATTAAGAATTACTGATTGTATATGTAGAATGGAATGATATATTAATGTTCTTTTGTTAAGTTTTTTAATTAATAAAAAGTTTAAAAAAAAAAAGAATGAATGAAAGAATGTGGGTTCACAGAATTGTCAATGATGAAAGAAAGAGAAGAAGCAGAGAATTGCTAAAATACATGTGGAAGGCATGTCTCCAGTATTTTCTGAAATTAGACCCCATATATAGGTAAATACTATATGTTGCAAGAATTATAGAATATAGTAAACCATAAGAATTGTAGGAGTGTCTCATACATCATAAGAGCACTTTCAAAATGATCAGGGTGGGAATCATGATGCTTTGTTTGCTTTTATAGATTATGGTAGAACTGACAATGAGCCTTAACAAGATTTGGTGTCTTTCTGCTGCTCCCCTGGAGAATCCTACCTGAGCCATGTGATCAAGTCCATGCTAGCCTGCTGGAAGATGAGAGGACATGTGGAGGAGAGGCCAGTTGTCACAGTTTAGTCACGATAGCCTACAATACAACCCATAGGGTCACCAGAGTGAGAGAATTAACCAAGAAGACCAAATTATACACAGCAAAATCACAACAGACCCCAGGTTCACAAAGAGGGGGAAGAGATAAAAAGCCCAACACAAAGACTTCCATAAAGTTATAAGACCAGCATCTTAAGCCATTGGGATATCTTATTATGGAACAATAGCTAAATGAACCAACAGGTAACATTAACAGAGGGTATTGAGATAAGTGTGCTGCTTCCTATTGTTTCCATTCCTTCAGGCATGTTCTAGTTTGCTAGCTGCCAGAATGCAATATACCAGGAACAGAACGACTTTTAAAAAGGGGAATTTAATAAGTTGCTAGTTTATGGTTCTAAGGCCAAGAAAATGTCCTGATTACAAGTCTATAGAAATGTCCAATCAAAGGCATCCAGGGAAAGAAACCTTGGTTCAAGAAGGCCTATTAAGTTCAGGGTTTCTCTTTCATCTGAGAAGGCACATAGTGAACACAGTTTGTTTCCTCTCTCATCTGGAAGGGCACATGGCAAACATGGCATCATCCACCAGCTTCTTCTCCTGGCTTCCTGTTTCATGAAGTTCCCTGGGAGGCATTTTCCTTCTTCATCTCCAAAGGCCACTGGCCTTTGGGCTCTCTGCTTCTCCTGGCTATTTCATTCTTCTCTGCTCTTTCTGAATCACTTTCATTCTCCAAAATGTTTCCTCTTTTATAGGACTCCAGAAACCTATCAAGATCCACCCAGTTGGGTGGAGACATGTCACCACCTAATCCATCTTAACAACCCCTCTTGATTCAATCACATCTCCAGGGAGATTATCTGATTACAGTTTCAAACATACAGCATTGAATAGGGATTATTCTGCCTTTATGAAATGGGATTTAGATTAAAACACGGCTTTTCTAGGGTACATACATCCTTTCAAACCAGCACAAGGCACTTGAAGACAGCATTTATGATCAATACTTATTAAAGTTTGCTTCTTAAAACTGTACTTAAAAGTGACCACAGACAAGTTTCCCTTTCATATAACTAGGAGAGTTTTGAAGGACATGTGTGTTTATACAGTATATAACTAAAATCAGAACTCTCCATTGCCAGAGGTATTTTGAAGTCAGGAATCATAACTCTCATATCGTTCATCCTTTGTTCGAAGGATGAAGAAAGTTCTGATGATAAGTGACATAAAGGGATGATAGAGTAAAGATAAAGTTTGTTCATTCACCTATACATTGGTGTTTTTATGACATTTAGAAAAGGGTAGACACTTAATGTAGAGGATTAAGAGGAAACACTTTTGTACACATCACAGGCAGTTCTGAAGCAGAAGAGTGAGTATGAGCCAATAAAATAACATAGAACCCACAACACATTCCTGCACACCAATGAGCCTAATCCCTCATGTGTACACCAAGATTCCACACTTCAACAAGGGCAACCACATCATGAAAAAGAAATCCTTCTTTGGTAAAATCAATGCTTAATTGAAAATTTTCCTTCACCATTTTTAAGACCATCTTTGATGCTATGGCCATATCATAACATATATTTATAAATGGTGTCTCCTTCTAGACTCGCCTTGAAAGACATGTATTGAACGAACAGCTTTTCTTCTAGTACCTTATTCCAGAGACAACCATTTTAATCACTGATGACAATGAGCTGAATAAGACAACAGGATTTTAATAAGGAGGATAAAGCTAGATGACCTTCTCTATGAAACACCGGCATGTGAAAGTCACCATTAATAGAAAGGTCTTTCAAGCAACATTTATACAATGGGAAGACAGACACAAAAGTGAAGTGCTCCAGTTTTCTTCATATCATAATTTTATAAATAGGCTTGACTGATATAGGTACATTTTCCAAGAGAGTAGGACAACACACTACAACTCTTTTGGTAAAAAATAAGGAAAAATTTGCTTGTGATTTTAAAGTCAGTTAAGAAATAAATATTCTTCAAGAAATCCATTCTTTCAAGTTATCTCTTATTCAAGAATGGGAAAATTGTAGGAAGACTGGGGAGGTGGACAAGGTGAAAGGATGTTTACTCTGCAAGAGACAACTGAAAGCTTAATTTAAATAGAGTGCTTTAAATCAAACACATTGTAACTCTACGAAATAAATAGAAAGAGAATTTCCCTACTTCCATGTTTGGATAAAAAGTCATAATTTCTGGATCTTTCATCCCTAAAATCAGAAGCACTTCCATATCCTCAAAACTACTGATGGTTTAACTTCATACTGAGGAATTTTCTCAGAATCTTTTTTTTATATCCATGTTTGCTCCATGTATTTTCGAGCACTGTGACAAGATCCATTTATGTTTACAATTGTTATGTTTTCTTATTTGTATTGATTTATTTATCAACACATATAATATTCACTGTTTTTGATAATTGATTTTTACTTAAAGTCTATTTTATCAGATATTCATTAAGGCAATGCAGCCTCTTTCAGCTACTATTTGCTTGGAATATTTTTTCCATCCTTTCATTTTCAAACGTTGAGTCTTATGGGCCTAACTTTTGGCTCCTGTAAACAAATTATAGTTGTGACATGCTTTTTTATCCATGCGCAAACCAGTGTCTGCTGACTGGAGAGTTTAAGTCATTTGCATAAAAGTAATTATTAATAAGGCACGAGATACTTTACTCACTTTGTCACTTGTTTCTTATACATCATATACGTTTTTCATCCTGAATTTTCTGTAATGCTGCCTTACATTGTGTATAAAAGGTCTGTTGTAGCGATGCAAATTGATTCTCTTCTCATTTCCCTTTCTCTGTATACCTCAGATATATTCTTTGTGGTCACCATGGGGTTTGTATTTAATATACTAAATCTATAGCACAATAAGTTTGCAATAATTCTACTTTCACTTCATCAGCTTACACAATCTCTGTCCTTTGTCAATCTGCCTCCCCCTTTAATATTTTTCCTGTCAAATTTTAGCTCTTTATATATTTCATACCTAATAACTTAGAAATATGATGGCTTCTTCTGCATTTGTATTTAGGGGGACTTCTGTGACCATACACACGTTGCACACTGGTCATGAACAGATGGAAGGGTGGAGAACACAGTGCACAACTGTAAGACTCCCAAGCTATGGATGTTGGCACCACTCCCCCAGTGGCATGGCAGTTTGATTTGGAAGACATGCTGTGTTTATTGAATGGAAGGCTAAGTACAGTTAAAAAGTCCATTTCCACCCTAATTGATTTATAGATTCAATGTAATACCAATTAAAATACCAACAACATACTTTGCAGAAATAGAAAAACAAATAATGAAATTTATTTGTAAGGGTGAGGTGCCCCAAATAGCTAAAAATATATTGAGAAAGAAAAATGAAGTGGGAAGACTCACAACACCTGACTTTAAAACATATTACAAAGCTACAGTGGTCAAAACAGAATGGTACTGAGCAATATAGGTATATTGAGCAATGAAATCAAATTGAATATTCATAAAATGACTTTCTTATCTATGGGCTATTGATGTTTGATGAGGCAGTCAAGTTAACCCACCCAGTACAGAACAGCTTCTTCAACAAATAGTGCTTGGAGAATTGGATATCCATGCCCAAAAGAATGAAAGAGGACTCATTTCTCATACCTCATACAAAAATTAACTTAAAATTTATCAAAGACCCAAACATTAGAGCTACAATCATAAATTTCAGTAGGGAAACATCTTAAGGACCTTGTTGATAGTCAGTGGATTCCTAGACCTTACAACCAAAGTGTGAGCAATGAAAGAAGTCATAGATAAATGGTATGTCATGGTTAGTTTCATGTGTCAACTTGACCAAGTGGTGGTACCGGTGGTACTGGTTTGTCTGGTTGGGCAAGTGTTGGCCTGTCCATTGCGAGGGGGACATTTCATAGAATTAAATCATGATTATATCAGTTACATCCACAGATGATTACATTTGTAGTCAGCCAAAGGGGAGTGTCTTCTGCAATGAGTAATGCTTAATCTGATCAGTGGAAGTCTTTTGAGGAGGATTCAGAAGAGACAGGCTCTTCCTGCTTCAGCTGGTGAGCCCCTCCTGCAGAGTTCATCCAGATCAGACACATTGGCTTCACAGCCAACCCTGCAGATTTCGGACTCTGTGTTCCTGAGGTCACATAAGACACTTTCATAAATTTTATATTTGTGAGTGTTCCCTGTTGACTCCGTTTCTCTAGAGAACCCTAACTGATACATGGTATTTCCTGGAAATAGGATACTTCTTCACATCAAATGGCTTTCTCGGAAAAATAAAAAGGTAGCCTACACAATGTGAGACAGTATTTGGAAATGACATATCAGATAAGGGTTTATTGTCCAGAATATATGAACAGATGCTACAATTCAACAACAAAAAGACAAACAACCCAGTTTAAAATTTGGTAAAAACATAGACAGTTATCCAGGAGGAATACATATGGCTCCAAATCATATGAAACTATGTTCAACATCACTAGCAATTAGGGAAACTTAAATCAAAACTACACTGAAATATCATCTCACACATACTATAATGGCCATGCAAGAGACCTGGGTTCAATTCCCAGACCACGCACCCCCACCCCCCCCAAAAAAGATGACAAGTACTGGAGAGGCTGTGGAGAACTATCACACCTAGTCATTATTAGTGGAAATGTAGAATAGCGCAACCCCTCTGGAAGGCATTTTGGAGAACTATCACACCTAGTCACTATTAGTGGAAATGTAGAATAGCGCAACCCCTCTGGAAGGCATTTTGGGGGTTTCTCAAGAAGCTAGGTATAGAATTGTCATAGGATCCAGCAATCCCATCACTAGGCATATACTTGGAAGAACTGAATGCAGTGTAATGAACAGGCATTTACAAACCAATGTTTATAGCATTAGTATTCACAGTTGCTGTTAGAAAGAGTACCATACCTGAAGGAGCTCAAATGCTCATCTAATTGTGGAGGAGAAAAGAATTTATTCACAATCTTGCAAGAGTGGGTGCCCAGCCGAACACAAAATGATGGCTGGTGTGCCAAACAAATGAATGCTGAAATGATTATACCTATGCCTGGCTAGCACTCCCTCCCCTGTTTCCCCACTGATCAAATACTCAAGAGGTTACAGCCTATCCAGATAATCTAATTTTAACTTGCTGCCCAAGGTTCCCCCTTTGATTACATTTTACATTTTAATGACCCTGGCCATCAAAGATTTAGAGCTGGTTCTAAGCTCATGCCAGAGGTCCTCCCTTCTTCCTGCTGGCATTGCCTTCTGTGAAAGGCAAATTTAGGTTGATTCTTACAGTTTTCAAGATGGAAAACAACCCAAATGTCCATTAATGGGCAAGTGGATAAACAAACTGTGGCATATACATATGATGGAATATTACACAGCTGTACAATGGAATAAAGTCATGATACATGCAACAACCTGGATGAATCTTGAGGACATTAAGTTGAACGAAACTTACATGAAAGAGTAGTAATGGTGTCCATCCCTCACGGCATGAGCTACCAAATATCTTTTCTTCAGAGCCTATCTACTAGCTGGGTGTACTGAAAAGAAAACAGGAAGTATTTGGAAATTTTGAAAGAGGTACAATCACCCTTCCACCTGAAGTACACTCAAATATAAGAAAGTCTGGCATCTGCTATACAATCTACATGATACGGTGTGAAATGGATAAGGAGAACTGACCCTTAACAGGCATTTCTCCCTCCTTCCAGTTTGTGATTCTGTGTTAGAGAGGATGGTGAACTATCAGGCACAGTGTATGTGTAACCAATACTTACTGGAAAATCTTCTTACTGAATTGCAGAAAATGCTGCATGGCCAATCCAACAATTTCAATGGCATCTTCTTGATTATGCCATGTTCCTGAGCACAGCAGAAGTATTACATTTCCTGGGTGGACTGTTTTTCTGTGTTTTCTACTTGAAAGACATACCTCTAACTTCTACAAAAAATTTTAATCAGACTCTTGTTGTAAACCAAGAGTATTTTGATTTATATCTGCCAGTATTTAGAGGTAAAGGATCCTTGTACACAGAGACTTCCTCAGCAGGAAATTTTTTAAGACATGCTTTGTGTCCTTGTTTCTAAGACTATAGATAAAGGGGTTCAGCATGGGAGTGACCACTGTATACATCACAGAAGTTATCGCATTTGCCCTTGCATTTTGGGTGGCAGCAGAACTAAGATACACTCCAAGACATGTACCATAAAACAAGGACACTACTGAAAGATGAGACCCGCAGGTAGAAAATGCTTTCTACTTGCCTCCACAGGATGAAATTCTCAAAATAGAGCATACAATCTTAGAGTAAGAGAAAAGGATGCCAGTGAGTGGAATGACACCCAGAATTCCACTTGCAAAATACATCATTAGGTCATTGAGAAAGGTGACAGAACTTGCAAGTTGGATTACTTATGTAAGTTCACAAAAAAAGTGGGGAATGTCAAACTCTGTACAAAAACTCAGTCACAAAACCATTAGGCCATGTAAAAGAGAGTCTGGAACACTCAATATCCATGACGCCAGCAGTAGGAGACTACAGAGCCTGGGGTTCATGATGACCATGAAGTGCAGTGGGTGAAAGATGGCCATGAAGCGGTCATAGGCCATCACGGTGAAGAGGAAGTCATCTATTCCTCAAAAACCATGCAAAAATACATCTGGGTAAGACAGTCTCCGTAAATTATACTTTTGCTCTCTGTCTGGATGTTCACCAGCATCATTGGGACAGTGGTGGAGGTGAAACAGATTCCTGCAAAAGAGAAGTTAGGGAGGAAGAAGTACATGGGCATGTGCAGGTGGACATCAGAGATAGTGACCAGGACAATGAGCAGGTTCCCAATGAAACTGACCAGGTACATCATCAGGAACAGAGCAAATAGGAGGGGCTGCACTTCTGTGTATTCTGAGAGTCCCAGGACGATAAATTCTGAAACAGGTGTTTCATTCCCTCAATCCATGTAACTCATGAAACTGCTGGAACAGAGACCAGAACAAGGCAGATTTAGGTACAAGCAGTTCTCAACAAATTAACATAAATGCTATGGTTGGTATTACAAATATAGTAACTTAATTTTTTATCATAAATAGATTTATTGCCTTTGATCTGAAAACGTCAGGGTACACATGTATTCCTACTTCTCCTTGATGCTATTGTGAAGAAGCCTTCCTTGTCCATAATTTTAAACTTTTTCCCAATGCGGTATGTTCCACCTCAAATGCTTTTAGACTTTTTTTCATTCAAAAATCTTTTGACTAGTTATCTTGCACTATGTGATGGAATAGTTGTGCCATGGATATTGGTGATGGTAGCACAATACTTTTATTGCTATAAATATTGCTAAATTGCACAATGAAAATGGATAGAATGAAAAGTCTGAGTTGTATATAAATCGTTGCAATAAAATTTAAAATAAATAAAATTTTCCTATCAGTATAGATTGAAAGATCAGTACTTTTAATATGCCATTTCACCTATACCTGATCGATACTTTCAATTGAACCCCATTCCCAATGTCAAGAAGTTAGTTTGCTGATATTTGACAAAATAATTTTAAAGTTTATAAGGAAAGGCAAAAGTCCTAGACCACCTAAAGAATACTGAAGAAGAATGAAGTTGTAGAATATACAATAGGTATATACAATACTATCTGATTTCAAGTCTAACCATTAAAACACAATGATTAAACCATGTTGTATTGGTGTAAAAGACACATGAACATATCTGTGAGAAATCAACAGACACAGAAAGCAGATGTTAGGGAACTCAAAAACAGACCCATACAAATACAGTCAACTGACTTTTGAAAAAGGGCAAAAGCAATTTAATGGAAAAAGTAAGATCTTTCAATAAATACTGTGGGACAATGGCATATAAACATGCAAAACAAAGAGGAACATAGCCAAACATTGCATACATTTCAAAAAAATTAACTCAAAATGAATCCTGTACTCAAAATTAAAATGCAAATTATAATACTTCTAGAAGAAAACATCTAAGAAAATCTGGTGGCCTGTGCTTTGGCAATCAGGTTTTAGAAATATCCCCAAAATCATGACCTATGACAGAGGACATTTGTTAATTGGACTTCAATAAAATATAAAACTCATGCTCTATGATAGATATTGATCAATGACTTGTATTCATATATATGAAGAATCATTAACGCCTATCTAAAGAAAGATGACACCCAATGGAAAAAGTGGGCAAAAATTCTGAAGAGAAACTGAAATTAAGAAGATACTCAAGTAGCAAAGAAGTATGTGAAAATAGGGTCAACATCATTTGTCATTAGGGAGTTGCAAAATTAAACTGCAGTCATATACCATGACACAACTCTTAGAATATCTGAGGACCTAAACACTGACAATACTGCAGCTTATTGATAATGGGGAGCAATACAGACACTCATTCACTGCTAGTGAGAGCTCAAAATGCTGCAGCCAGTAGACAGTTTGGCAGTATTTAGCAAAATTAAACCTAGTCTCTCCATTCAGTCCAGAAATTGTGCCCTTAAGTATGCAGCTGATTTGATAACTTGAATCCATACAAAAACCTGTACATGAATATTTTATAGCAGCATTATGTATAATCTACAAAATCTGAAAACAACCAGGATGTCCTTTAGAGTCAATGGATTAACACACTCCACCATATCTATACAATGGGATATTACTCAGTGATAAAAATGAACATTCACTCTAGTCACAAAAGTCAAGCACACGTCTAACATGATTACTGGTCATTGAAACAAAGCAATGTAAAGATCCTGCAGAGGTACAATTTCAATTATATGACCTGGATTAGTTCAAAATAATAGAGACAATAGGGTGAACACCGGGTTCAAGGGATTGGGGAGAGGAAAGGAAGGTAAAATAGGTGAATCAGAGAGCACTTTTCAGAACAGTGAATCTATTCTCAATAATCCTATAATTATAGATACCTGACTTTATGCATTTTAACTGACGTTTACAAAACAAAGGATAGCCCTTAGTATATGCAAATAAAAGATTAATTGTCAGGATAATAGGTATGCCAGGATGGAATGCAAAATGTGATAAAAAAATTTAATTGTGTTACAATCATATGAAACACGCCTACTGAGGGGATGTGCGTAAAAAGTGCTGAAATGGTAATACTGGATATCAATGGAATCTGGAAAGTAAAGGGGATAAAAACTGCATAAGTACTCTATTCTAGTGGATGAAACTTATCTTAAAAGAGTGTAGGTTGACAATTCTATCACATCTGCATATGTATAATGGAATCAAGCCATTAAGTAGATGATATCAGGTGAGGAGATACGTTTCCCACTGCAGAGTGGGTGGTTAACCATAAGTAAGGGCAGGACAGTAAATATTCTACCTTGCAATGGTTTAAAGTGAGATGCATCAGCATGAGGAGGTTACTATAGATAGAAGGTTACAGGTGGGCTTATCTATGGGTCTGTGTATATGCACAACTTAGTAGACATGAAAATATCTTCTGACTGTCTTTGGAGAGTGCATTGATGTCTTAGTAACACGGAGCATACATAGTGCCCAGACCTTTATTTTAAGACCATTCTTCAAGAAAAGATTCCTTGGAGAAATGGTTGACCTGGAATAGACATATACAGGAAGAGTGTGGAGAATCTTGCACCACCAGAAATTAAGTAGGTGCTAAAATGAAGCATTCAAAGATTGAGATAAATCCAAGAGACACAGAGCACCTTTGTATGATATCCCATTGCCCAAACTGAAATAAACCACATACAACAAAATAAATAAAGCAGTATTGTATCACAAGCCAAACTACAAAATAAATGTCATAAGTCCATAATAATTTAAAGAAAATATGTAATATATGAGCAGGAAGCCAAAAATCTCCCATCCAGATATATGCAAAGCTTTATGCAAGTACTGCTGTCTCAAGAAGGTGAGTTGATTCCCACTCCTAAAGTGTGCCTTCAAGTACTAACCCCCTTCCAAAGGTGATATGTGGAAAAGCAGGAAAATGAGGAATTTCAAAGTGGGGAAACCTGGCAAGCATTGTTGATGAATACATCTACAGTGAAAAGTGACATTGATAGGAAGTACCCTGGATACATAATGTAACGAAAATAGAATTTTATCTCTGGTCTCTTCCTTGATAACCCATAATCCCAGTCTAATCATGAGGAGAACATAAAATAAATTCCAACTCAGGGACATTTTACAAAACACCTGACCAGGACCCCTGAAAAATATCCAGGTGATCAAAAACAAAGAGAGTCTGTGAAACTGTCATTTATAACAGATCGATGTAATGTGGTATTGTTTACAGAAGATGTTCAGAATAAGGAAAAATGGATGTGATTTTCTGGAAACTGTCTCTATATCCTTGCAATTTTTTGATAAGTTCCACACTGCTTTTTAAAATTACTTATTTTTTCATTTATTTATTTATTTTTACATGAGCAGGCACAGGGAAGCATTCTGCTGCTGAGCTGCCATTGCACTGTCCCCACTGTTTTTGAAAATTAGATTTATGAAGAAATAAAATTATTAGTAAGATGAATAATCTAGGGACAAACTCTGACCTTCATTCCAGATGTGAGCATATGCCTAGGAAAAGAATATGACTTTGCTGTGAGTCTCAATTCCTCTCCCATTAGATCAGAACAGAGATCTAAGTTTCACTTAATAATCGACAGAATTAAGAGGAAATAAGGACTATAACGTGTCCAACATTGTGCTTCCTATTAATGAAGAATATTTGTATACACTGTGATTCAACTCCACCCATACTCATTCCTCAAACATCCAAGCCCACTGCCACTGTGCTGTTTCCAGCCTGCATCACTTCACCAGGAGCTTGACAACAGAAACTGATCCAGAACTGTCCATAGGGTAAGAATTATCTTGAACATCACCTTTGATAAACCTTGCACTGACTCTCCAATAAATTCAAACATAAATATCAATCTCGTGGACAAAACTCAAAGCTCTCTGTTATCTGGCTGCTGACAACCTTCCCCAGCTCATGTTGCTTTTCTCACACCCTCCCTACCATTGTTTAT
Organism: Myrmecophaga tridactyla; assembly: GCA_004026745.1. Lineage (NCBI taxonomy): Eukaryota > Metazoa > Chordata > Mammalia > Pilosa > Myrmecophagidae > Myrmecophaga > Myrmecophaga tridactyla. Next base: position 11,644 of record PVIY010020737.1, read on the forward strand.
TAGATATGAAGATCTACTTTTAAACTTGACCGCACCCTACAAATATATCAATCGCACATTTGTTTCCCTCTCTTCTTTTCTTGGTGGGGTTCTATCCTCTTCTCCTCTTAGAATTACTAATGTAAGGAAATTATAATCCTCCTGTCATACTCAGTACAATTACCAGCTCCCATGGGAAGCCTTCATGAACCTCAACAAATGAGTCCAAACTTTGAATCCACTTCACCAGGACTTCAGTTTCCACCTCAGGATATTGCATGTTCTCATATCTATATTTGTTGCCATATTTAGATGTAATGTCTTTAGAATAAAGAAAACTGTCTTATTCATTTATTCAGAGAGTAACACTTAGTGCCTACCAAGAAGGAATTAATGAAAGAGTTTGTGTTCAATGATTTTAAGAAAAAAATGATGAATGTGGTCAACAAGGTACCTACATGAAGGAAGCCCACGAGTGTGAGCTATAACAGTTGTAACACATAAGGGAAAATATATGCTTTAGTGCATTCATCGTGTTCTTCGACCACAACCTTTTTTCTGGGTAGGACTTTGGATGATTACTTCTCTGCATTACCCTTCTTGATGCCCCTAAAGTTAGTCTCAATAAATAGGGTCTTGGACTCATAATACATTCTCGACCGTTATGATCTGGCTCTATGGCTCACCCAGAAATTATTAAAGAATATTCTGAGTTCACCAATGATGAGTCTTCCCTGAATGATGGATCAAATTGCAAGCTCTGCTCCCAGAAAGGGCAGGAGGATATAAATACTCTTGAGGCCACTAGAAGGTAAAATTATGTCTCCACCTCAGCAGAGATTGGTAAACCAGGCTTGAGACAGTGAAGGCAAAGCATTTACATTTCCATGCTTTTATGAATTTAATTCCAATGAGCCTCATTAATGAAGTATTCTTTTGTCTCTCCACTCCCTTAGATATTTAGCTCTCTGGATGGATAAAAGGTGATGCAATGCAAACTTGGGTCTATTTTGACCCTAGAGAGAAAGTCTTGGAGCTTCTTGTCCATCCCTTATCCCAGTAGACTCTCACCTCTCTTTATCTGTGGGCTCTAGTAGTGCAAGATTTTCCATAATGATTTCCCTCTCACTGATTCAGGATAGAGCTTCTGGGAGCACTAAAAATATCTATTGTCTCTCATTTCTATCTTCTGATATTTGATCTGATTTATGGGGTTGCACTGTCTCAACAATATTTCTGCTTCTTTCACTGTTTTTCCTTTCTCCCCAATAGTTTGCAATATTTGTTCTACTCACTCAACTATTTATTTTCAGTAATTCAAAAAACATGTATTCAGCAATAGTATATGATATTTAATGAACTACAGTCTGAGAAGGAAAAAAAAGAGTAATATAATATGTCTGCTGTCAAACAGCAAAGAGTCATGGAAATAAATAAATATGGCCCCGAGGGTGGTATTGAAGTCCTGGTGAAGTGTAATGCTATGTGAATGAGGGTCAGCTTTTCCATTTTGGGTAAAATGGATCCTGAGGCTCTGATAGGGTTTAATAAACAAATTTGAAACAATGAAAGAAAGATAACAGAACTTTGGGTAATGAAAGGAAAACAGAAGAAATTAAACATATCTTAGAGGGACATAACAGCATATGCTGAACTTGCAGTAGAAAGGACTGGCAATCTAGAAGATAAAATATAGAAATTTACAGACTGGAGAGATAGAAAAAAGATGGAAAAATAGGAGCTGGGTCTCAGGGAAATGAATGACATCAGGAAGTTCATAAACATATGCTCATGGGTGTCCCATAAGGATAAGAAAAGTGGAAAGGGTCTGAAAGAACACATGAGGAAATTTTGGCTGAAATTTCTCAAGACTTAGGAAAACATAAATGCAAATACCCAGGAAGCACCACATACTGAAAACTGAATGAATTCTAATAGGTATAAACCTGTACAAATGCTAACAAGAATGACAAATGTCAAAGATAAAGAGTGAATCCTGAAAGCAACTGGAGAAAAGCAATTCCTCATTTACAAAGAGACTGTAAAAAAATTAAGGACCAATTTCTCATCATCATCCATGAAGGTGAGAAGACAATGGTATGATATATTTCTCTCTGAAAGAAAAATACTGGCGCTGAGAATCATTTATCTGGAAAAACTGTCATTCACAAATATGTATAGTTTAAAATATTCACAGGTAAACAGGAAATATTTCTCTCTCAAGAAATATTAAAGGTAGTTCTGCAGGCTGAGAGGAGAGAGAAGCTTGGAGGGGAGCAAAGAAAGTAAGTGTAACTAAGAGGATAAAAGAAAGGCAAATATAAGGATGACATGCAAAATTAAAGGATAAAATATTCGATGTACTTACTGCTTCTAGAGTAATAACACAATGTGACTGGATTAATGCACTCATCAGAATATGTAGATTGACAGAATGCACGAAATGTATGATTTATCTGAAGGCTTTCCTTAGTTCAAAAGCAACAAACATATTGACAGTGAAGGCTTGGAAAAGTATGTTTCATGCAAACTTTAACCAAAAAGTACAGGGTAGCTATCCTAATATTGGATAAAATAGAATTTAAATGCAAAACTCTTATATGAGACAAATAGGATGCATTATATTAATGCAAGAAAAAATTATTCACAAAGAAATCTCAATTATGAATATTTATGACCCTAACCAGAGAACATTAAATATATAACGTCAGTAACTGGCAAACTACAGTGAGAAATAGACATCATTATACTAATACTTGGAAACGTCAATAAACCACCCCCAACAATAGACAGAATATTTAATCAACATATAAATAAGGAAGCCCAGAACCTGAATATTATGATAAATCAAGCAGACCTAATAGATATATGGAGAACAATGGTCATCCAACTGCAGGACATATATTCTGCTCAAGGGCTCCTGATCATTTTCCAAGATGAACTCTATGTTGTGTTACAAAACAGATTTCAGTATGTTTTCAAAAATTGAAATGATCTGAAACAATTTCTCTGAACACAATATATTTAATATGGAAATCAATAGAAAGCAGAAGAACTGGAAAATTCACAAACTTGTAGAGGTTAAACAAGACACACAAGCAATCTCTAGGTCAAAGAAGAAATTGCAAGAGAAATCAGTAAATACTTGAGAACAAATACAACCAAAAACACATATCCAAACAGATGTGATTCAGTGAAGGCAGTTCTGATAAGGATATTTATGGCCCTAAATTCCTGTATTATATAAGAAGAAAGAGCTAAAACCAATGATTGAATTTAACAACTGGGAGAACTACAAAAACATTGGTAAATGAATCCAAAGCAAGTAGAAGCTCACAGTTCACCATGGGCTGTTCTGAATTATCTGTGTAAACTGTACTATGAGTTGAAGAAGAAATTCAACATACATCTACTCTACACTAAAATCTTATATTAGAGGGAAAATCTGATTGCCAGAGTTACCTATCAAAATATTCAAATGACCAAAATTCAATAGAAAATTTGAAGACATGCAAGGAACAGGAAGACACCAATAACCCATTGAAAGGAAAAGATAAATGAACTTCAGAGAAGTATCTCTACTGGAAGAACTAATCAAGGACACCAAATGATCTCTTCTATATAGGGTCACTGAACTAAGGGAAAACATGGGCATCGAACCCAAGGAAATCAGGAAGATGATTCTGGAATAAAGGGAAAAATTAGTAATTTTGAAAAGACAGTTTGGTGTTTCCTCAGGAAGTTAAGCATAGAATTGCCATATGATTCAGTAATTCTGTTACTAGGAATATGTTCATAGGAACTGAAAGCAGAGACTGGAATGGACAATCACACACCAGTATTTATTGCAGCACATTCACAATTACCTAGAGATGGAAACAGCCCAAGTATCTATCAGTGGACAAGAGGCTAAACAAACTGTACTATATACATATGATGGATACCAGGCAACTGTAAGACAGAATAAAGTCATGAAGCATGCAACAACGTGGATGAATCTTGAGGAAGTTTTTTGTGCAAAATAAACCAGAAACAAATAAAAAGAGACAAATCCTGTATTGTCTCAGTGATATGAACTAACTATAATGAGCAAACGCTGGAAACTTAAGTTGAGAAACATAGGCTATGAAGAGATAGAAAGAGGGTGGAATTTGGGCACTGGATGCTGAAGGAGTACAAAATATTCAACAGGATTGATAGTCAAAATCCAGAGATGGATACCACAATTGTATGTGATGGTTGCCCAATAATGTAAGTATAATGAACAAAGCTGAATGTGAGTATGGTTCAAAGTGGAAGTCTAAGGGCTTTTATGACACCAGAAGGAAAAATAGAGTATAAAAACTGGACTGTATAACTTAGAAATACCTGGAAAATTTTTACAGGAGAGAGAATAAATGAATTTCACCACTGCAAGCTGTTAAAAAATAAGGTGGCATATGGAAAAAATGTAATCAATTCAGAGTAGGATATAGTTACTAGTAACATTGCAATATTCTTTAATTAATTGCAAGAAAAAGCAATATAACAAAACCAAATGTCAACAGAGGAACATGTAAGGTGGGTTATAGGATTCTCATTGTAATTTCCTTATTTTTCTCTTATTTCTTGGCAAAAGAAGTTGACACGTTCATATATAGATTGTGGTGGTGAAAGCATAACCACGTGAATATAATGGGAATCAGTTTGTTTACTTAGGATGGATTGTATGGTGTTTGGATAAAGGTTTTGAAAACAAATAGAAAGATACAAGGGCTATAGAAAATAAAATGTGGAGAGAGAGATGTATCTGTTCACTGTTGTTAGGGAAGTAGAATGGTGCAGCCCCTCTTAAGGGCAGTATGGTGATCCACAAGAGACCAAATATACAGTTGCCATAGGATCCTGCAAACCTGTTATTAGGTGTATACTTAGAAGAACTGAAAGGAAGGATTTGAATAGACATTTGTACATGGTAGCAGTTTTCATGATTTGCAATGGATGGAGATGGCCAAAGGTACATCGGCTGATAAACAGAAGGTCAAACTGTGGTGTAACATCCAATGGAACTTTGAGCAGCTGCAAGAAGGAATGAAGTTGTGAGGCATGCAACTAGGTTAGTGAACCCTGAGGACATTATGTGGACTAAAATAAACCAGGAACAAAAAGACAGATATGATAAAACTTCACCAATATGGACTAACTACGATGGCAAACTCAGAGAGTTGACCTCTAGAGCATAGATTATCAGCAGAAGGGCTATTTTGAAAGTTCCTAGATTGTAAGCTCTCATAGCAGTCACATCTATTCCTGAGTTTTAACTGTTATTTCTAAATTCTTAAGTGCTGAGCTCATTGTGTATAACCTAATCCTTCGGGTATCTGTGCAACACCAAAGATTAAGAGAGATCTGAAGCTATGAAAGCTAATATTACTCCATACAGGAATTTCTACAAAAGCTGAAAAAGAGACAGACTTCAATCAGAGATATGAGGAAAGCTGATATGGTTAGGACTACAGTAAATCAGACTAGAAGGTAAAGTATGATAAGAAGCATATTTTAAGACATTAACTTCCATATGACTCCAAAGGAAGAGCTATTTATTTGGTCCAAAATTTATATTTTCAATAGCACAGTACCTAATTTAACTTGTATGGTCAGTTTATCAATAATCCATAATCTCATGGAATCTTGAATAGTTAGTGAGATCTTGTTGCTTTGTAGAGTTTAGTGTGATGTCTTGATGAATCCCAGAGTAATCTCAACAGAAGATAAAAAAGATTTGTGAAGTCCCCTTGAAACGCTGGAGGAAAACATGGAAATAGTAAACTTCTCCACCTAGGGAAGACCTGATATTGTCACCAGCATTGGGTAGTACCAATTTAATAGGCCAAGACCTCGATCTTGGGGTTTGCCCTTTTGAAACATATTCCTGAAAAGAAGCTGAGACTGCTTATAATTATGCCTAAGAGTCATCACAAGGGAACTGCTTTTGCTGCTCAAATGCAGCTTCTCTCTTTAAGCTTCCTCCTCAGGCAAACTCTCTGCCTTCCCCCTATATGGGACATGACTCCCAGGGCTGTAAAGCTCTCTGGTAGCATGGAAAATGGCTCCTGGGGATGAGCCTGGTCCTAGCATTGTAGGACTGAGAAAGACTTCCTGACCCAAAGGGGGAAGAGAAATGGAGAAAAAAATTTAGTGGTTGAGTGATTTCAAGCACAGTCAAGAGGTTATTCTAGAGGTTTTTCTTATGGATTAACTAGATATCCATGTTCTTTTTTGGGGGGTATTGGAATAACTAGAGGGAAATACCTGAAACAAAATGTAGTCTTGTTTTGAAGATGATTGTATAATATATGGTTTTTACAAAGTGAGCAGTGATTGTGAAAACCTTGTGACTGACACTACCTTTATCCAGTGTATGGACAGATGAGTAAGATCGTAAAGACAAAAATGAATAATAAATGGGAAAAGGGTGAGGGATGTTTTGGATGTGCTTTTTACTTTTATTTTTATTGTTTATGTAGTAATAAAAATGTGCAAAAATAGGTTGTGATGATCAGTGCACAGCTATATGATGATACCGTGAACACTGATTGTATGTCTGGGATGATAATATGGTAGGTGAATATATCACAATAAAATTGTATTTAAAATAGACAAGCTGAATGACACAAGTGCAGGAAAAAATGTGGAGAGACACTGTTGGATGGAAAGTAGAATGGTTCAGCCCCTCTGGAGGGCAGTGTAAGGCATGCAACAAGGTGAGTCAAACTTGAGGACATAATGTTGAGTGAAATAAACCAGTAATGAAAGGACAAATATTCTGCGGTATCTGTCTTGGTTTGAAAGGATTATGTACCCTATAAATGCCATGTTTTAATCTTGATCCATCTCATGGAGGCCACTGTTTCTTTTAATTCTTGAATAGGGAGTGAGATCTTATTTTTCTGTACAGATTAGCATAATACCCTGATACATTCAATAATATTTGGGGCAGAAAATAAAAACGAGTTTGCAAAGTCCTTTTGAGGGGCTGGGGGTAATGTTGAAGTATTAATCTTCCCCATCTGGGGAATTCCCAAATTATCTCAATCTTAAGGCAGGTCTTTATGAAAGATATTTCTGCAATGGTGATGTTAAGCCTACTTATACTTATGCCTAAGAGTTTCCCTCAGAGAATGACTTTTGTTTCTCTGACGTGGCCTCTCTTTAAGCCAAACTCTGCAAAAGTTTGGAGTATGACTCTAACAGGTGTGTCACGCTGGAAACATAGGATATGACTCCCAGGGATGAGCCTGGCCCTGTGATTGTGGGATTGGAAATACCTTGTTGACCAAAATGAGGAAAAGAAATGAGTCAAAATTCAGTTTCAGTGATCAAGAGATTTCAAATACAGTTGAGTAGTCCTGTTGGAGGTTACTCTTATGCAGACATCAGCCAGATATTAAGTAATCCCACAGGATGCCAAAGCACCACCAAAAGCATTCCTTAAAATCCTGAGGGAAACCCAGGATTATAACTTAGAATCTGTAAAGGTTCTTCTCTTTAACTTTATTTTATTCAGAAACCATAGGAGTCCAAATTGTTGCTATCCAAATTAAGCTTGAAACCCAGAGGTAACAGTTTCTCAAAGGACGTCAACCAGTTTCTTTCCTTACCCAGTAAGGTCAACACCCTTTTCCAGTATGAAAGCAAAGTCATTGCTAAGATTTCCCTGAAGACTGAGAGAATGGTCAAATGAGACAGGGAGATGTCACTGGAAACGAGAGTTTAACAAATGACTGTGACTACTGACTCACATAGATAGGTCACAAATTTTTATTTTCTTGTTCGTTAGAATACCCAGAAGGAAATACCTGAACATGTTGTAATCCATTAGCCTTGGTATTTGATAAGGATTGTATTATTATAGAGCTTTCATCATGGACCATTTGAGTGTAGAACCTTTGTGACTGATGCTCCCTCTATCCAGGGTATGGGTAGATAAGAATTAAAATAAAGACATGAATAAAAATATAATAATGGTGGATTGGGAATATGGGGGGAAATACCCATATGTAAACTATGGACAATCATTAGAGTACTACTTTGATAATTTTTCATCAACTGTTAAAACTGTTAGCTACTGTCTATAAAAAAGTAGAGTTACAAAAAAAGTATTATCATCCATTGCAACAAATTCTCCACAGCCATGCACATGTTGATGGTGGGGTTGTGTACGTGAATCTGCATTTTATGCGTGAGTTTTCCTTAAACCACAACTTCTAATAAAATAAAAATATCAAATAGAGCATCAACGGTTGAAATATACGTTTATGAAAATTTAAAATTTCCCTGAAGTGAAACTCAAAGAAAATTGGCTGCAATAGAAACCAATGTGGAATCCAGAAAAAGACATTAGACAATAAAACAAATTTATGTATCCCTATTCCCTGTAGCTATTGCAGGTAAAGCATTCCCTGTCATATTTTTTTCCTACAGCACAACTGCCATCCTCTGGCTAATTCAAGTGATTCTTTTATCCACTGACTCTGTTTCCACCCAAGGTAACAGATAAAAGCAAAATATCTGCATTCTGAAACTCAAGGAGATGAAACATAAATAATCTGAGTTTGCTTGATTTATTTCAGAACTTCATGGTTGCGTTTAATACTTCTGAGGAAGGTGATCCGAAATTGAAGGAAAATGTGAATATTGTCACAGATGGAAAACCACTAGGAGGTACTTTCCAAGACCATCTCATTCAACATTGGAACTCGGTCATTTGTTTCTCTTTGAAATTCAGCTCTTGGCAGGGGTGGAATGATTCATTCCTCTTATATATCACATACATGTCCTTTGACACTGGCTACATGAGGGCTCTGTTACTGCTTTCTTCAGTGTATGAATTTAAATCCTGTTCTCTATTTCTGATAGCGTTTATTCTGACTTTTCCTACTCTTGACAATTAATCTTCCAACAGAAAGAATGCATCTCTTTGTATGTCTTAAATTTTGCATGGAAAAGTCCAGTAAATAATTATTGGATGTACACAATGAAATACTATTGAACAGAGCATACTGACTCAAAAGGAGTCTTCTGCTCCTTCTGTATAACATAACATTGAGTTTGAAGACAAGAATTAAATCCCCTACATCTGCTGGAAAAATAATAGTACATTCATCTGTGACATGGTGTTTATCTCTCAACCTGATTCCTGAAAAATTCTTTTGCAGATATATAAATTGTAATGACTCCTCAACATTTTCCTTCAAACAAATCCCAACACTGCAGTTCTTTCACCAATAGCACATAATTTGATTATTTTTCCTTGTATCTGTGTATAGATTCTTCAAGAATAAAATTTAATTTTCCGTGAGAACAAATCTATCACCTCAGTTCAATTGAATTATAATTGTTTTTACATAATTTAACAGTTCAGGAAAAGAATAAAGTTGTACTAACAATCCCAGGAATATTTTTCATCTGAGAAATAATTAGAGTTGATGAATTGTAACAGAAACAAAGTTTGAAGAGTTGGTGTGTAAGGAAGAATAGTAAGTTTTCCATTATTCCCTCAGGATATGCTCTACAAAATGTCTTTTCCTCACAACATGTCTATGAGCTGGGTGTATTGGAAAGAAAACAGGAAGTGTTTTGAAATTTTGAAGGAGATAAAATCGCCCTTCCTCCTGAAGTACACTCAAGTGTAAGTAAGTTTGGCGTCCAGCATGGCATCTACATGATGTGGTGTGACATGGATGAGGTGGACTTCCCCTTAACAGGCATTTTTCCCTTCCTCCAATTTTGATCCTGTGTTGGAGAGGATGGTGAACTAGCAGGTGCACATGTAATCAATAACTTATGTTTTGTATATGGTTATATATAATCAATTCTTACTACCTGAATTGCAGAATATGTTGCATTTGCCGATCTAACACTTTAGTGGAGTCTTCTTGATTACACAGTGTTCCCGATGAGAGCAGAAGTATCACATTTCATGCCTGGACTCATTTCTAGTGGCTTTTTTCTCAGTTGTTTCTACTTGAAAGACATACCTCTAGCTTTTTCAAAGATATTGAGAGTATATGCCTACAAAATTCCTTACAGATTTTTTAGAGAATGTTTTGGAAAGAGATTTCTTCTTAAGGAAAAGAAGAAATGCAAGTAAATTGTTAGATAGAGGAACTGATTGCAAATGCATGGATCTTCCTGGATAAGATTCTGGGAATTGATACATGAACTTGTTGGAAGTGAGACCACAATGATGTTGTGTACTTTGTGTAAATGCATACAACTAGTGCATGCTTAGCAATAGCAAAGTATGATTCACAATATGTTGTTTATTGTCAATCCTAAGAAAGTGTTTATCAAAGACACTTGGAAAACTGTCTGCTTTATGTGATAAAATATTTTATTGAGAATTCAAACTCAATGAATGTGAAGTAAGGTGGGTCTTTTAATTGCCCTGGAGAGACATCATAAGATGACAAACTGAGAATTTTAAACCTCAGATTATGGCATAATCCAAACCAAGAAATTTGCCGCTCTACATCAATCAAATCTCTTTTTTCTGTAAATTACATTTCTGATGTGGGTGTGACTAAAACAGAGTCTGATCCTTGCGTTAATATATTGCAATATAAATGAATTCACACCTCTGCAAAAGATATAAAATGAATTAAATAAATGACCACATCTTTTTTTCCCTAATTGGACATTACCTCAGAGTCATCCCTCATCTCAAAACATCACTCTAATTTGCCAATGGCTCTAATGGAGAAAACGTTAGTGGTATTCTACCTCACAAAGAACATAGGACATCTACAAAAACCCGTGATATTACTACCTGATATCTTGCATTAATGGCTGAAAAAGACACAGGTGGTAATGGGAAAATGACCCAAATTTCTTTTCAGGATTGGTAAAGGAGGCCTATGATTGTAGGAAGTGCTAAGGAAAAGTTACTGAAAAATGTCCCTGCCTATGCAAACAATTTTTAAAGAGCAAATTTGCATTCCTGAAAGAAATCCAATTAAAGTAAAACCATCAACAATTGAAGAATCAAGAGCTGTAATGTCTCTTATATCCTCATCTAATTTTTATGGAACTATACAGCAGACACTCACAGATGCAGGTGGATGTGGCTTATTGAAAGTTCATCATGTTGTAACTCAAGTCCAGGATGTGACCTATTTCAAGAGCTGACTAACACAACCCTGGCAACCGGTACAGAGCATTTGAAATGACAAACTGTTATCATCAAAAACATATAACACAAGAACAGTTTATTTCTGCCTTCAGGTGGGCAATAAATCTTCACCCCTCCAGTAATTACAATAATTCAACAGGTCTCTAGTGACCTATATTAAACATTTACCACTGAATATTCAGGCAGAGGAATCTGGCTCAATACTGTATTCTGGGAATACATTCCTAGATGTCAAATGATTTCTAAAAAATACAGAATAAACAAGGTTTTTTCATGGGTGAAATGTAGAGATAAACTTCTAGTAATAAAGCAAATAGCATATTACCCTTATTTACACTGATAAAAGTAATTTGATTTACATTTCCCAGTATTTAACCTCTGTCAATGAACAGTAAATTTCTGAGGCAACGTGTCCTTCTAAGGAGAGACTTTTTCAGTTGCAATTTTTTAAGGCATGCTTTATGTCTTTGTTTCTAACACTATAGATAAAGGGGCTCAACATGGGAATAACCACTGTGTACATCACGGAAGCTATTGCAGTTGCCCTTGTGTTTTGTGTAGCAGCAGAACTAAGATACACTCCAAGACCTGTACCATAAGACAAGGACACCACTGAAAGATGGGATCCACAGGTAGAAAATGTTTTATACTTCCCTCCACATGATGAAATTCTCAAAACGGAACATGTAATCTGAGAGTAAGAGAAAAGGATGCCAGTGAGTGGAATAACACCTAGAATTCCACTTGCAAAATACATCACTAGGTGATTGAGGAAGGTGTCAGAACACGCAAGTTGGATTACTTGAGAATGTTCACAAAAAAGTGAGGAATTTCCAACTGTGTACAAAAAGACAATTCCAAAACCTTTAGGCCATGTAAAAGAGAATCCAGAGCACTCATCATCCATGACGCCAGCAGCAGGAGACCCCAGGAGTCTGGGGTTCATGATGACCATGTAGTGCAGTGGGTGACAGATGGCCACATAATGGTCATAGGCCATCACAGTTAAGAGGCAGTTGTCTAATATTCCAAAAACTATGAAAAAACATATCTAGGTGAGGCAGTTTCTGTAACTTATAGTTTTGGTCTCTGTTTGGATGTTCAACAGCATCATTCGGACAGCGGTGGAGGTGAAACAGATATCTGCAAAAGACAAGTTAGCAAGGAAGAAGTACATGAGTGTGTCCAGGTGGGCATCCGAGATGGTGACCATGATGATGAGCAGATTCCCAATGAGAGTGACCAGGTACATCATCAGGAACAGAGCAAATAGGAGGGGCTGCACTTCTGTGTCTTCTGAGAGTCCCAGAAGGATAAATCCTGAAATGCGTGTTTTGTTTTCTGCTTCCATGTTGCTCATGAAACTACTGGAACAGAGACCAGAGCAAGGCAGGTTTAGGTACAAGCAGCACTCAGCAAATTAACACAAATGCTATGGTTTGTATTGTGACCATTTTGAAATAAGTATTGCTTATATAGAAATTTATCTGAAAATGTCAGAGTAAACAAATGTTTCTGTTTCTCCTTAATGTAATTGCTAACAAGCCATCCTTGTACATAATTTTGAACTTTTTCCCAAGGCAATATGTTCCACCTCAAATGTTCTTAGACTTTATTTCATTCAAAAATCATTTGACCAGTTTTTGTGGACCATATGATGAAAAAATTTAACAAGAATATTGGTGATGGTAGCACAATATTTTTATTATAATTAATATTACTAAATTGCACACATGAAAATGGATAGAGTGAGAAATTTTGAGTTGTATATAGATTGCTACAATAAAAATTTAAATTAAATAAGTTTCCATCTTTATGGATAGAAAGATCAGTATTGTTAACATGCCATTTCATCTCCACCTGATCAATAATTTCAGTACAATCCCATTCCCAAAAGCAGGAAGTCAGTTTGTAGACATTGGCAAAATAATTTTCGAGTTTCTAAGGAAAAGCAAAAGTCCTAGATGGCCTAAACAATACTGAAGGAGAACAAAGTTGTAGAACCAATGCTACCTGATTTTAAGTGTAACTATAAAGACTTGCTGATCAAACCATACTGTGTTGGTGAAATAGACACATGCAGTAATCTGTGGGAACTCAGTAGACACACAATCAAATGTTAGGGAACTCAAAAAAAGACACACACAAATGGAGTCAACTGGCTTTTGACAAAGGGCAAAGACAATTTAATGGAAAAAGTATGATCTCTTCCGCAAATGCTATGGAACAATGACATGCACACATGCAAAATAGAAAAAGAACTTAACCAGGAATTGCCTAAATTTCACAAAAATTAACTCAAAATGAATCCTGCACTCAAAATTAAAAAGGCAAAGTGTAATACTTCTAGAATAAAACATCCAAATAAATCTAGGTAGCCTGTACTTTGGTGATGAGTTTTTAGAAATAACACCCAAATCATGATCCATGAGACAAGAATATTTATAAATTGGATTTCATAAAAATGTAAAACTTATGCTCTGTGAAAGACACTGATAAATTATTTGCATGCAAATATATAAATAACTCTTTCTTAATAAGAAAGGAAACACCTAATTAAAAAATGGGACAAAATTTTGAACAGAAACTGAAATGAAGATGATATGCGGGTGGTAAATAAACATTTGAAAAGATGTTCAGCATCATTTGTCATTACGGAATTGCAAAATTAAACTTCAGTGACATAGAATACCTGAGGAATAGTGCAGACTCCATTCACTACTAGTAAGAAACCAAAATGGTGCAGTCAGAATACAGTTTGGCAGTATCTAGCAAAACTAAGCATAGTCTAACCATTCAGTCCAGAAACGGTGTCTTTATGTATACAGCTAATTTGAAAACTTAAGTCCACACAAAAACTACACGGGAACATTTATAGCCACTTTATGTACAAACAGCAAAGCCTGAAAACAACCAAGATGTCTATCAAGGTCAAAGGATGAACCCACTCTGTTTGATCTGTACAATGAATATTACTCAGTGCTAAAATTAAGTGATTCCTCCACCCTCAAAAGTCAAGGATGAATCTTAAATGATTACTAATAATTAAAACGAGTGAGTCTAAACATCCTACATAAGGATACTTTCAACTGTATGACTGGATAAGTGAAACAAAATAAACAATACAATCATCACTGGTTGCCAAAAACTGGGGAAGGGGAAGGAGGATTGAACAGGTCAATCACGGGGCAGTTTTTAGAGCAGGGAATCTACTCTCCATAATACTAGACTTATAGACCCATGACTTTACACATTTGGTAAAACACATTGACCTTTACAAAACAAAGACTATGCAAACAGCAGTACATGGAAATGAAAGATTCATTGTCAAGATAATAGGAATACAAGGATGGAATGCAAAATGTAACAAAAGAATCTAATTGTATTACAAGTGTATGAAACACCCTTACTGAGATGATGAGGGGACAAGGCGCTGAAATGGTAAAACTGGATTTGAATGGAGTCCGGAAAATGAATAGGACAGAAACCGTGCATAAGCACGGTATTGTAGTGGATAAAGTTTATCTCAGCAGAGTGTGGGTTGACAATTCTATCACTTCCATATTGGAATCAAGCAATTAAGTGGATAGCTGGCAGGTGAGGAGAGTAAGTTTCCCACTGCAGAGTGGGTGGTTAACCATAAGCAAGGGAAAGAGTCTACAATGTTTTATATGATAATGGTATAGAGTTAGACACATTAGCATGAGTACCTTAATACAGATAGAGGGCTACATGTAGACATATTTATAGATATGCATATATGCGCAACTTGGCAGACACACATATTTCCTTACTCTGTCAGTGGAGAGGCCTTACAGGTCTCAGTAACAAGGAACACATGTAGTGTCCAGACCTTGGTTTTAAACACCATTCTTCAAATACATGTTTCCTTGGAGAAATGGCTGAAATATACAAGAAGAGCCTGGATCATATTGCACTACCAGAAATTAAGTAGGTACTAAAATAAAGTCCTCACGGATGGGGACAAATCAATGAGACACAGAGCACCAATGAATGACATCTCATTGCCAAAACTAAAATAAACTGCAGAACAAAATAAATACAGTATTATTTTATCACAACACAAAGTATAAAATAAATGTCATGAGACTATAATGACTTAAATAAATTATTTAATAATTGAGTAAGAGGACAAAAATTTCCCATACAGAAGCATTCCAATGATTTATGTAGATACTGCTGTCTCAGGAAGGTGAAGTTAATTCCCACTCCTAAAATGTGTCTTCACATATTAATGCCCTTCCAAAGGTGATATACGGAAAAGCAGGGGAATGAGGAACTTTGAAGTGGGGAAACCTGACAAGCATTGTTGATGAACGTCAACATCAATAGTGAAGAGTCACATTGATGAGATGTATCCTGGATACATAATACAAAGAAAATAGAATTTCATGTCTAGTGCTTTCTCCACAACACATAATCCCAGTCTAATCATGAGGAGAACATCATGCAAATCTCAAGTAAGGAACATTTTACAAAACACCTGACAAGGACCCTTGAAAAATATCCAGGTTAACAAAAACAAGTAGAGTCTGAGAAACCATTGTGTGGAACAAATAGATGTAATGTGGTATTTTGGTTGGAAGATGTTCAGAATAGGGGAATTTGGATGTGTTGTTCTGGAAACTGTCTGTACTGCTCACTCAATTTTTCTGTAAGTCTCACACCGTTTTTAAAAATTACATTTATTACGAAGTAAAATTGTTAGTGAAATGCAAAAACCTAGGAAGCAAACTCTGAGCTTCATTCCAGATGTGATTACATGACTTGGAAAAGAATATGACTCTGCTATAACAGTCATATTCGTCACCCATTAGACCAGAACAGAGATACAAATTCCATTTAATAATTCAAATAATTAAATTAAAAAATTACTATTAAATGTCCAATATTGTGCTTAGTATATATGAAGTCTTTTTTTATATGCTGTGATTCAACCCCACCCATACTTATTCCCCAAACCTCCAAGCCCACTGCCACTGTGCAATTTCCAGCCCTCATCACATCCCCAGGAATTTGACAACAGAAACTGATCCAGAATATTCTACTGACCAAGAATTTTCATGAACATCACCTTCTATAAACCCACCACTGGCTCTCCAATAGCTTCAAACATAAATATTAATCTTGTGGACAAAACACAAAGCTCTCTGTAATGTGGTTGCTACCACATGCCCCAGCTCAGGTTGCTTTGTTCACACCCTCCCTACCATTGTTCATCAGATATTAATATCTTCTTTTAAACCTAACCACACCTTACAATTTTATTGATCGCACATTTATGTCCATGTCTTCTTTTGTTGATGGATTCTACCACAATCTCCTGTTGGAATTACTAATGTAATGAAAATATTGCTCCAGCCAGGCTCAGTTGAATTCTCAGCTCCCTTGGGAAACCTTCACAACTTCAATAGGATGAGTCCAAACTTTTGGATCCACTTCACCAAGACTTCAGTTTCCACCGCAGGATATAGGATGAGCCCATTTCTATGTTTGTTGCCATATTTAGATGTAATGTCTTTCAAATAAACAACACTGTCTTACTCATTTATTTATAATGAGAATAACACTTAGTGCCTACCATGAAGGAATTAGTGAACGAGATTTTTGTTGAATGATTTAAAGAAGAAATTGATGAATGTGGTAAAAAGTTACCTCCATGAAGGAAGCCCATGAGTGTGAGTAACATTAGATGAGACAGATATGAGAAAGAAGATACTTTAGTGTATTCATCATCTCCCTTGACCACAAGGGTTTTACCTGTTAGGACATTGGACGATTATCTCTCTGTGTTATCCTTGTTGAGCCCTAAAGTTACCATCAATAAAATGGGTCCTGGACTCATAATACATTCCCCACACTCATGACTAGACTCTATGACTCACTCAGAAATTCTTGAAGATGATTCTGAGTTCACCGATGCCGTATTTTCATTGAATGATGGATGAAGTTGAAAGCTCTGCTCCCAGGAAGGGTAGGAATATGAAAATACTCATGAGGTCTCTAGAAGGTGAAATTATGCTTCACCAGAGATTGGTAAACTGGACTCGAGATAGGATAGGCAAAACATTTACGTTTCCATGCTTTTTATGGATTTAATTCTGATGAGTCTCATTAATGATATCTTCTTTTGTCTCTCTGCTCCATAAGTTATTTAGCTCCCTGGAGGTAACAAAAAGGAAATGCAATGCAAACTTCGGTCAATTTGACCCTTGGGAGAAAGTTTTGGAACTTCTTGTTCATCTCTTATCCCAGTAGACTCTCACATGTCTTTAGCTGTGGGCTCTAGTAGTGCAAGTTTTCCATAATGATTTCCCTATCACTGATTCCGAATAGAGATTTTGGGAGCACTAAAATATATTTTGTCTTTGATTTATATCTTCTGATATTTGATCTGATTTATGGGGCTGCCCTCTCTCAAAAATGCTTCTGCTTGTTTCACTGCTTTTCCTTTCTCCCCAATAGTTAGAAAAATCTGTTAAATTCACTCAATTATGTATTTTCAGTGATTCAACAACTAAGTATTCAGCAATACTATATGGTAATCACTAAACCATACTCTGAGAATGAAAAAAGTGTAATATATTGTGCCTCCTGTCAAACAGGAAACAGTTATGGAAATAAATACACACAGCACTTGATGGTGATACTGAAGAGCTGGTGAAGTGTAATTCCATAAGAGTGAGGATCAGCTTCTACATTTCTGCTAAAATGGATCCTGGATGCCGGGCAGTGATTATGTTCAAGCTATAGATCTTTTGGGTATTATTGACACCTTAATAATATTAATTATTTCTATCCAAGAAAACAGGTGTCTTGCCTTTTTCTTAGGTCCTCTCTAATTTCTTTCAGCAATGTTTTCTAATGTTCAGTGTATAAATGCCTCACATCTTGAATTAAAATTATCCCTAGGTATTTTGTTTTTTAATGCTGTGCTGAATGAATTTTTAAAATTTTCCAGCGAGGAACTATCTTTGCTGGTATAGAAAACACGACAGATTTTTTTCATATAATCTTGGAACTTGCATTTGGCTGGATCCATCTATGACCTCTAGGAGTTTTCTATTCACTTCTCTTGGATATACCAGATATTTGTTAACAACACAAGTCTCAACAGATTAAAAAAATTGAAATTATGCAAAGCATCTTCTCTGACCACAGTGTAATGAAGCTAGAAATCAATAAGAGAATGAAATGGAAAATACACAGATATGTGGAATTTAAACAACAAATTCCAACAATCAAAGGGTCAAAAAATAAATCGGGATGCATGGGTAGTTCAGTGATTAGAATGCCCACCTTTCATGCGGGAGACCCAGGTTGAATTCCTGGACCATGCAACCAAAAATAAATCAATCAATAAATAAAATGAATCACAATGGGAATCTGAAAATATCTTGAGGCAAATGGAAAGGAAACCACAGAATACCAGAAATTTTGGGTTGCAGCAAAATGACTGTTCAGAGGATGATTTATATCTACAGATTCCTACATTTAAGAAGAACAAAGATCATAAATCAATAATCTAATTTCACATCTTGAGGAACTAGAAAATATGAAGAAACTGAATCTAAGGCTAGTGGAAGGAAGGAAACAATAAACATTAGCATATTGGAGTTCAATGAAATGATGAGAAAAACAATTGAAAAAACCAATGAAACCAAAAGCTGCTTTTATGAAAAGATCAATAAAATTGCAAATGTTTAACTACACTGAAAATAAAGAAATAAAGTAAGCTTGTTACTAAAGTCCAAAATGAAATGGGGTCATTAATAGATATTGAATAAATTAAAAGGTTTATAAATGAATACTATGAATAATTGTATGCCAGAAATCTGGATAAACAAGAAGAAATGGACAATTTGCTACAAATTCAACTTTCATAAATTGATTCAAGAGGAAATTGAAGACTTCAGCAGACCATTATAAATAAAGAAATTCAATCAGTAATCAAAAACCTTCCAAAAAGAGAAGTCCAGGACCAGATAGCTTCAATAGTGAATTCCATCAAACATCACAGAAAAATTAATTCCAGTATTACTGAAACACTTTGAAATCAAAGTGGAAAGAACTCTTCTTAACTCATACTGTGAGGCTAACCTTATTGTGACACCAAAGAAACCAAAAGACATAATAAAAAAGAAAAACTAATGCCCTGATCTATAAAGATGCAGAAACTTTCAGCAAAATTCTAACAATTTGAATCAAACAGAATAGTAAAGAAATTATCCACTGTGACAAAGTGAGCTTGACCTCACAAATACAAAGGTGTGCATAATAAAAAAAAACAATGTAATACACCACATTCACAGAATGAAAGGGGAAAAAATCACATAATCTCAACTGATGCAGAAAATGTGTTTAACAAAAAACAATGCCCGTTCATTATTAAATCACTCAGAAAAGCCACAGTAGCAGGTAACTTTGTCAGTACAATAAAGGACATTTATATAAAAACACAGCTAATATATATTTTAGCATTTTATTGTATAAAATAGCATATATATAAAGCAAAGTAAGAAAAAAAAACCAATAATTTTCAAAGCACATTTCAACAGGTAGTTACAGAATAGATCCCAGAATTTGTCATGTGCTACCATTCCATCATCTCAGATTGTTCCTTCTAGCTACTCCAAAACACTGGCAGCTAGAAGGAATATTAATATAGTGATTCAGTAGCATTATCATTTGTTAAATCCCATTTTCTCTATTATAACTCCTCATTCTCCTTTAATCTTTCTGCCAATATACAGGGATCTTTGGGGAATGTCAGTTCTGTCTTTTTCATGCTGAGAAGGAGTGACCACACTAAAAGATAGGGGGATGTAATTCATTGATAACCTTGGAGATACTTGTTCCTCTAGTTTTCAGGATTCATCTGATGTAGGAATCCTCTGGCAATTATAAATTCCAAGAAGACAAACTTAGTGCATAAAACCCTTATACAGTCTCAGTTCGAGCTTAGAAAATACAGCTAATGTTACACTCAAAGCTGAAAGACACCTGGCCTCCCCCCTTGAGGTCTGAAATAACAGAAGGAAGTGCATTTTCACTATTGCCATTCAGTATTGTACAGGAAGTTTAGCCAAATAAATTAGGCACTGAAATGAAATAAAAGGCATCCAAGTTGGAACGAAAAAAGTGCAACTGCCTGTATTCACAGACAACATGACTGTTATATAGAAAATAGGAATTCATCCATGAGAAGACTCCTAGAGTTCATAGATGGATCCAGCCAAATACAAGCTCCAAGATTATATGAAAAAAATCTGTTGTGTTTTCTATACCAGCAAACATAGATCCTAGCTGGAAGTTTTTTAAAACTTTCAGCACAGCATTAAAAAATAAAATAACTAGGGATAATTTTAACACAGTAGGTGAGGCACTTGTACATGGAATACTCTAAAATACTGCTGAAGGAAATTAGACAGGACCTACATAAATATTAAGACACTTGTTTTCTTGGATAGGAATAATGAATATTATTAAGGTGTCAATAATACCGAAAGTGATCTACAATTTGAATATGATCCCTAACAGAGTCCCAGGATACATTTTAGCACAAATGTAAGAGTTGTTCTTCCTTCATTTGGAATTACACTTCACCAGGACTTCAGTACCACAATCAGGTGCTGTATTTATTTCCATGACTGTTTGCTGTTTGATAGGAGGCACAATATATTACTCTTTCTTCATTATCAGATGGTCACTTAGTGATTACAATACAGTGTTGCTGAATAATAGTTGTTGAATGACTGAAAATAAATAATTGAGTGAGTTGAACAGACATTGCTAACTATAGAGGAGAAACCAAGCAGTGAAACGAGCAGAAGCCTTGTTGAGAGAGGGCAACCCCATAAATCAGACCAAATATAAGAAAAGAGAAATCAGAACAAGATATTGTAGAGCACCCAGAACCTCTCTCGTGTATCAGTGATAGGGAAATCATTATGGGGTAACTTGCAATCAACGAGAGGTGACCTCACAGAAGGAGAACACTGTGGTAAGAGATGAACATGTAGCTCCAAAGCTTTTTCCCAAGAGTCAAAACTGTCCCATGTTTGCATTTATTTCCTTTACCTCCAGAGAAATAAATATCTTAGAGAGCAGAGAGACAAAATAATGCTTCATTTATGGGAATTAAATTCATAAAATCATGGAAACATAAATGCCTTGGGTATGCTATCTCAAGTCTAGTTTTTATCAATCTCTAGTAAGATAGAAACATAATTTTGTCTTCTAGAGAGCTCATGAGTATTTACATCTTCCTGCACTTCCTGGGAGCAGAGCTACCAACTTCATCTGTCATTGAATGAAGAACATGCTTTGGTGCACTCAGATGCTTTTCTGATAATTTCAGGGTGAGTCACAAGTCTGGTAATGAGTACAGAGAATGTATTATGAGTCCAGGACCCCATTTATTGAGAGTAACTTTAGGGGTATCAACAAGGATAACACAGGGAGATAATTTTCCAAAGTCCTACCCAGGTAAAGAGCTGGTGGTTGAGGGAGACGATGAATACACTAAAGTATCTTCTTTCTTGTATCTGCCTTATGTAATGTTAGCTCACACTCCCAGGATTTCTTCATGGAGGTATCTTGTTAACCATATTCATCAATTTCTTCTTAAAACCATTCAACAAAACCCAGTCATTAATTCCTTCACGGTAGGCACTAAGTGTTACTCTCAGAATAAATGAATGATTAAGACAGCGCTCTTTATTTCAAAGAGATTTCATCTAAATATGGCAACAAACATAGGTATGAGCACATGAATGTCCTGAGGTGGAAACTGAAGTTGTGGTGAAGTGGATTCAAGGTTTGGACTCATCTGTTGAGGGTCGTGAAGGATTTTCTAGGGTGCTGGGAATTGTGCTGAGCCTGGCAGGAGGAATAGTTTCTTTACATTAGCAATTCTAAGAGGAGAAGAGGATATAAACCCACCAAGAAAAGAAAATAGGAACACAAATATGCGATTGATATATTTGTAGGGTGTGGTCAAGTTTAAAAGTAGATCTTAATATCTGATGAACAATGGTAGGGAGGGTGTGAGAAAAACAACATGAGTTTGGGAAGGTTGTCAGCACCCAGATAATAATGAGCTTTGAGTTTTTTCCACAAGATTGATATTTATGTTTGAAGGTATTGGAGAGTCAGTGCAGGGTTTATCAAAGTTGATGTTCAAGAAAATGCTTGCCCTGTGGAAAGTTCTGGATCAGTTTCTGTTGTCAAATTTCTGAGGAAGTGATGAGGACTGGAGATAGCTCAATGGCAGTGGGCTTTGAGGTTTGGGGAATGAGTATGAATAGGGTTGAATCACAGTATATAAAAATATTTTTCATTAATGCTAAGCACAATGTCAGACACGTTATAATCATTATTTTTTCTTAATTCTGTCAATTATTAAATTAAATTGATATTTCTGTTCTGAACTCATGTGAGATGAATTGAGACTTATAGCAGAGTCATATTCTTTTCCAAGGCATATAATCATATCTGGAATGAAGCTCAGGGTCTGTTCCTAGATTTTTGCATTTCACTAATAATTTTACTTCTTCATAATTCTAATTTTAAAAAACAGTGTGGAGGCAGTGCAATGGTGGCTCAGTGGCAGAGTGCTTCTCCATGCCTGCCAATGTAAAAATAAATAAATAAATACATAAATAAAGAAAGAAAGAATTTTTGAAAGCAGCGTGAGACATAGAAAAATTGCAAAGAGGTTAGAGACAGTTTCCAGAAAATCACATCCATTTTTATTTATGCTGAACATCTTCTATCCATGATAGCACTTTACATCTATGTCTTATAAATGACAATTTCTCAGACTCTCTTTGTTTTTGATGACCTGGATATTATCCAGGGTTGCTACAAGGTATTTTGTAAAATGTCCCTCATTTGGAATTTGTTTATTGTTCTCCTTATGGTTAGACTGGGATTATGGGTTATGGAGGAAGACCCCAGAGGTAAAATTCTATTTTCGTTACATTATTTATCCAGGGAACATCCCATCAATGTCGTTTTTCACTGTAGATGTTGACATTCATCAACAATGCTTGCCAGGTTTCCCCACTTTAAAGTTCCTAATTTTTCTGCTTTTCCATATATCACCTTTGGCAAAGGATTAATATGTGAAGACACACTTTAGGAGTGGAAATAAACTCACCTTCTGAAGACAGCATTATCTACATAAATCTTTGCATGCATTTGCATGGGAGATTTTTGTCTTCTTACTCTTAAATTAAATATTTCTTTAAATCTTTATAGACTCGTGACATTTATTTTATACTTTGGGTTGTGATACAATGCTACTTTATTTTGTTGCAAAGTGTATTTCAATTTGGGCTATGGGATATCTTTCACAGGTTCCATGAGTCTCTTTGATTTATCCCTATCATTGAATGCTTTATTTTAGTACCTACTCAATCCCTTGTGGTACAAGCCACTCCAGGCTCTTCCTGTATATTTCTATTTCAGGTCTAGGGTCAGCCATATCTCCAAGGAAACATTTATTTAGAATGGTGTTAAAATAAAGTTCCAGACACTATGTGTGTTCCATGTTACTAGGACATCTAGGCGCTGTCCAAAGACATGGTAAGAAAATATACGTGTGTCTGCCAAGATGTGCATATACACAGTCCCATAAACATGTCCACAGGGAACTCTATATCTGTATTAATTTTCTTGTGCTGATGTCTCACTCTAAACCATTAACACGTAGAATATTCTAGTGTTCTCCCCTTGCTTATGATTAACCACCCACTCTGCAGTCGCAAACGAATTCTTCTCACTTGACATCATCTACTTAATGTCTTGATTCCAATATACATGTGCAGATGTGATAGAATTGTCAGCCTACACTCTGATGAGATAAGCTTTATCCACTAGAATACAGTACTTATGATTTGTGACCCCTTTATTTTCCAGACTCTATTCATATCCAGTATTACCGTTTCAGCATATTTTCTCCTCGTTGCCTCAGTAGCCTTGTTTCATATGTTTATAATACAATTAGATTGTTTTATCACTTGTTGCATTCTATCCTTGCATTCCTAGTATCCTGACAATTAATCTTTTATTTGCATATACTAAGGTTATTCTTTGTTTTGTAAAGGTCAGTTTAGCAAATACATAAAGTCAGGTGTCTATAATTATAGTATTATAGGGAAGAAATTCACTGCTCTAAAAAGTGCTCTCTGATTAACCTATTCAACCTTCCTTCCCTCTCCCCAATCCTCTGAAACCTCTGTTCATTCCATTGTCTCTTTTATTTGGATGAATTCAGAAAGTCATATAATTGAAATTATATGTATGCAGGATGTTTGGACTGCTTTGTTTCAATTACTGGTAATTATTTAAGATGCATCCTAGAATTTTGTGGCTAGAGAGAACATTTGTTTTTATCACTGAGTAATATTCCATTGTATAGATATAGCTGAGTGTGTTAATCCATTGACCTTAAGGGACAATTTGGTTGAATTTAGATTTTGGAGATTATACATAAAGCTGCTATAAAACATTCATGTATAGGTTTTTGTATGGATTTAAGTTATCAAATCAGCTGGATACTTAAGAGCACAATTTCTGGACTGAATGGTGAGACCAAATTTAGTTTTGCTAAATGCCTCAAACTGTCTTCTGGCTGCACCATTTTGTATTCTCACTAGCAGTGAATGAGAGTCTGAACTGCTCTCCATGATCAATAGCCCATGGTATTGTCAGTGTTTAGGTCCTCAGGTATTCTAAGAGGTGTGTGATCATATATCACTGCAGTTTAATTTTGTGATTCCTTAATGAAAAATGCCATTGAACCTCTTTTCACTCACTTATTTGCCACCTGCATATCTTTTTATTTCAGTTTCTGTTCAGAATTTTTTACCAGTTTTTTAATTGGGTGTTATTTATTTTTCTTATTGGTGAGTGCTAAGTATTCTTTATATATATGGATACAAGTCATTTAACATTGTCTTTAATGGAGCATAAGTTTTATATTTTAATAGAAAACAATTTTTAAATATTCTTCTCTTATGGATCATGATTCGGGTGCTATTTTTAAAACCTCATCATCAAAGTACAGGCCACCAGATTTTCTTGGATGGTTTATTCTAGAAGTACTATACTTTGCATTTTAATGTTGAGTACAGGATTCATTTTGAGTTAATATTTCTGAAATGCATACAATGTTTGGCTACATTCCTTTTTTGTTTTCCACCTGTATATGCCATTGTTCCACAGCATTTGCTGAAAAGATCTTGCTTTTTCCATTAAATTGCTCTAGCCCCTTTGTCAAAGTCCATTTGACTGTACTTGTGTGGGTCTATTTTAGAGTTCCCTAAAATCTGTTTGTTTGTCTACTAAGTTCTCACAGATTAATTCACGTTTATATTTCACCAATACAACGTGGTTTATTCATGGTTTATTCTTTAAAGTTAGACTTGAAATCAGGTCGTATTGGTTCTATGACTTGGTTCTTCTGCACGCTCTAGGAAATCTAGGATTTTTACCATTTCTTATAAATTTTAAAACTATTTTGTCAAATATCGACAAAATAACATCTTGTGATTGGGAATGGGGTTGAATTGAAAGCATAGTTCAGGCGGAGATGAAATGGCATTTTAACAGTATTGATCTTTCTAGCTATACAGATGGAAACATTTTATTAATTTTAATTTTTTATTGTAGTAATCCATATACAACTTAAAATTTCAGAACCTAACAATTTTCAACAGTGCAATTTAGTAATATTGATTGCAATAAAAATATTGTGCTACCATCACCAATATACTTCTCCCAAATTTTTCATCATATAGTGCAAAATAACAGGTCAAATGATTTTTGAATGAAATACAGTCTAAGAGCACTTGAGGTGGAACATATTGCCTTGGAAATAAGTTTAAAATTATGGACAAGGATGGCTTGCTAGCTATAGCACCAAGGAGAAGCAAGATTTCTGTTTACCCTGACATTTTCAGACAAAGGGAAGTAAATCTCTGTATAATTAAGTCAATATATTTGCAATACAAACCATAGCATTTATGCAAACTTGCTGACTTCCACTTGTACGTAAACCTTCCTTGCTCTGATCGCTTTTCCAGCAGTTTCATGAGTTACATGGATTTAGAGAATGAAACCCGTGCTTCAGAGTTTATCCTTCTGGGACTCTCAGAAAACACAGAAGTGCAGCCCCTCCTATTTGCTCTGTTCCTGACGATGTACCTGGTCACTCTCATTGGGAACCTGTTCATCATCCTGGCCACCATCTCTGACACCCACCTGCACATGCCCATGTACTTCTTCCTTGCTAACTTCTCTTTTGCAGACATCTGTTTCACCTCCACCACTGTCCCAAAGATGCTGGTGAACATCCAGACAGAGACCAAAACTATAAGTTACGGAAACTGCCTCACCCAGATGTATTTTTGCATGTTTTTTGGAATATTAGACAACTGCCTCTTAACCGTGATGGCCTATGACCATTATGTGGCCATCTGTCACCCACTGTTCTACACGGTCATCATGAACCCCGGGCTCTGTGGTCTCTTGCTGCTGGTGTCATGGATATTGAGTTTTCTGGACTCTCTTTTACATGGCCTATTGGTTGTGTGATTGACTTTTTGTTCAGAGTTGGAAATTCCCCACTTTTTTTGTGAACTTCCTCAAGTAATCCATCTTACATGTTCTGACACCTTCCTCAATGACCTAGTGATGAATATTGCAAGTGGAATTATGGCTGTTATTCCACTCACTGGCATCTTTTTCTCTTACTCTAAGATTGCATGCTCTATTTTGAGAATATCATCACGTGGAGGCAAGTATAAAACATTTTCTACCTGTGGTTCTCATCTTTCAGTGGTGTCCTTGTTTTATGGAACTGCCCTTGGAGTGTATCTTAGTTCTGCTGCTATGCAAAACAGAAGGGCAAGTGCAATAGTTTCCGTGATGTACACAGTGATCACTGTCATGCTGAACCCCTTTATCTATAGTCTTAGAAACAAAGACATAAAGCATGCCTTAAAAACAATTTCCAGCTGAGAAAGTCTCTCATCAGAAGGATGCCTTACCTCAAGTTCAGAAATTTTACTCTTCATTTACAGAGGTTAAATACTGACAAATATAAATCAAATTACACTTATCACTATATTAAGGTAATAAGTTATTTTCATTATTCCTAGAACTTTATCTCTACCTTTCCTCCACCAAAAGCCCTTGTATATTGGGCGGACCAAGGTGGCTCAGTGGCAGAATTCTTGTGTGCTTTGCCTGAGACCTAGTTTGATTCCTGACGACTGCTCACGTTAAAACAAACAAACAAACAGTCAGTGGAACAAAAGAATCACTTGAATTAACCAGAGAAGTTCTGTTGTGATGTAGGTTAGAAATATGATGGCACAGAATGCTTTACTTGCAATAGCTGTAGGAAGTAGGGAAAATCTACAAACATAAATTTGTTTTATTGTCTAATGTCTTTTTCTGGATTCCATTTTGGTTTCTTTTGCAGCCAATTTTCTTTGAGCGCCATTTCAGGGAAAATTAAATTTTCATAAATGTATATTTCAACCCTTGGTGATCTATTTTGTTTTATTTAATTAGAAGTTGCAGTTTAAGAAAAACTCATGCATAAAATACAGATTCATGTCCACCACACCACCATCAACATGTGCATCACTGTGGAGAGTTTGTTCCAATGGATAACACTTTTTTGTAACTCTACTTCTTTGTTAACAGTATCTAACAATTTTAAAAGTTGATGAAAAATTATGAAAGTAGTACTATGATGATTGTCCATAATTTACATATTGGTATTTTCCCCATATTCCCAATCTGCAATTCTTATTAATTTTTACACGTCTTTATTTTGATTCTCATGCACCCATACCCTAGATAGAGGGAATGTCAGTCACAAGGCTTTTACACTCAAATGATCACTTGATGAAAACTCTATAGTTATGCAATCATTATCAAATATCAAGGCTAATGGATGACTACAGTTTCAGGTATTTCCTTCTGGGTATTCTAATGCATTGGAAAATGATAAGGCTGTGACATCTTTCTGAGTCAGCAGTCACAATTGTTTGTTAAATTGTAATTTCCAGTCACAGCTTCCCTCTTATTTGATAGTTCATTCAATCTTCAGGGAAATCTTGGCAATGACCATTTTACCTTCATCTTGGAAATTGGTGTTGACCTTACCGGATAAGAAAACAAACTGATTGATGTCCTTTGAGAAACTGTTACCTCTGGATTTCAGAGCTTATGAGGGATACCAACGATTTGGAGTCCTATAATTTCTGAAAAAAATAAACTTAATAAGAAGAAATTTTATTGATTCTTAGTTAGAGTTCAGGGTTTCCTTTAGGGTTTAAAGGAATACTTTTGGTGTTGGGTTGGTATACTCTGGCAATATTAAGTATTTAGCTGAAGCCTGCATAAGACTAATTTCCAACATGACAACTTGACTCTATTAGAAATCTCTTGATCACTGAAACTGAATTTTTTTCATTTCTTTTCCTCATTTTGGTCAACAAGATATTTCCAATCCCATGATGACAGGGCCAGGCTCATCCCAGGAGTCATATCCTATGTTTCCAGGGAGCCAAACCCGTGGGAGTCATACCCCAAGTGGCAGGGAGGAAACTGAGTATTTTGCAGAGTTTGGCTTAAAGAGAGGCCACATCAGAGCAACAAAAGAGTTCTCTGAGGGTGACTGTTAGGCATAATTACAAGTAGGCTTAAAATCACCATTGGAGAAATTACTTTCATAAGGACATGCTTAAGATTGAGATAATATGCAAATTCCCCAGATGGGGAAGTTTAATACTTTGACATTTTCCCCCACTCCCTCAAGGGTTCTTTGCCAACTCTTTTTATTTTCTGCCCAAAATACTATGGGATGTATCATGGTATTATGTTAATCTGTACAGAAAAACAAGATCTCACTCCCTATTCAGGAATTAAGTAAAACAATTACCTCCATGAGATGGATCAAGATTAAAGCATGGCTTTTCTAGGGTGCATAATCCTTTCAAAACAGGATAGACACCAAAGAATATTTGTCCTTTCATTGCTGGCTTATTTCACTCAACATTATGTTCTCAAGTTTCACTCACCTTGTTGCATGCCTTATAGCTTCATTTCTTCTTGAAGCTGCTCAACATTCCATCATATGTATGCACTAGAGTTTTGCCTTCAATTCCTTAGTCAATATACACTTAGGTCACCTCCATCTATTGCAAATCATGAATACTGCTGCCATGAACACCAGAACGAAAATGTCTATTCATGACCTGCTTTCAGTTCTTCCACCTGTTTACAGAATACTGGGATTGCAGGATCATATGGCAACCCTATATTTAGGCTACCATTGAACCAGCACACTGTCCTCCAGAGGGGCTGAGCCATTCTACTTCCCTACCAACAGTTTCTCTCCACATTTTCTCCGGCACTTGTATTGTTCAGTTTCTCTGTCTTAAATGCAGTTTTATTGTGATATATTCACATACCACATAATCATCTAAGGCATATGTTCTAGTTTGCTAGCTGCCGGAATGCAACACACCAGAGAGAGAATGGCTTTTAATAAAAGGGGATTTATTTTGTTGGTTCTTCAGAGGAAAGGCAGCTAACTTTCCACTGAGGTTAGTTCTTACATGGAAGGCACAGGATGGTCTCTATTGGTCTTCTCTCCAGGCCCCTGGATTCCAACATCTTTCCCCGGGGTGGCTTCTTTCTCCATCTCCAAAGGCCTGGGCTGAGCTGCAGGTGCTGAGATGAGGAATGCCAAGCTGCTTAGGCTGTGCTACGTTGCATTCTCTCATTTAAGCACCAGCCAATTAAGCCAAACGTCACTCACTGCAGCAGACACGCCTCCTAGCTGACTGCAGATGTAATAGGCAACAGATGAGGTTCACGTATCATTGGCTTATGTCCGCAGCAACAAGACTAGGTATGCTCACCTGGCCAAGTTGACAACTGAATCTAACTAACACATGTCCACCCCTTGTCAACTTGGCAACTTCAAGCATCACCTTACACAGATGTAAAAAGTTCTCTTGCTGTGGCCCTGTGAATCTCAAAACAAGTCCGGTGCCAATAAGCAAAGGAGGATATTCACAGGATACAGATTTTCATCTCCATAGGGAGAAATTGGAAGAAACACATGTAAAACCTGCAGGGCAAGTGCCGTGGGATTTCAAAGTCTGAAAGTCATTCATCCTTTGGCTTTAGAAAGTGGTAGTTCCACCCCTTCCAAGGGACCATGCAGTGGCCCTCCTCTTTCCAAATCAACCTCGGGGAACATCGAGGAGGCCACCTCTAGGCTCCACTCTCTCCAAGCATCAGGGCCACCCCTGGGCTCTCTGCCATTTCTGGAGCACACGCTCAACCCCTCCACATGGTGGCAGCCAGGCTCTCCCAGTCCCCAAGGAGCATGCTATGCCTTTTCCAAGGCCCGAGGCTACACAACTCTTCCACAATGAGAGGGGAGACTCATCCTTGCCCTTCAGGGTAAACTCACCCTCTCCACGCATACAGGTGGGTCCACTCTCCTGGCCGAGGTTTCTTGGCTTCAGACCTGAACTTCCATAGTTCTCACTCTACAAACTCCAATCTCTCCCTTTTGTGTCCTCCTTTGTCAAGATTGGCAGTGGTTCCATTTACACCAACAGTCTCTTCACGCACTCCAGGTCTTCTCCATCAATCTCTTCACAGTTCCTCCAAAGTCTTCCCCTTAGCCATCCAAAACACTGTTCCAACAGGTCTGGTATTTGCAAACCGAAGCAGCACCCCACTCTCTGGTACCAACTCTGTTCTAGTTTGCTAGCTGCCGGAATGTAACACACCAGAGACAGATTGGCTTTTAATAAAAGGGGATTAATTTTGTTGGTTCTTCAGAGGAAAGGCAGCTAACTTTCCACTGAGGTTCATTCTTACATGGAAGGCACAGGATGGTCTCTACTGGTCTTCTCTCCAGGCCCCTGGATTCCAACATCTTTCCCCAGGGTGACTTCTTTCTCCATCTCCAAAGGCCTGGGCTGAGCTGCAGGTGCTGAGATGAGGAATGCCAAGCTGCTTAGGCTGTGCTACGTTGCATTCTCTCATTTAAGCACCAGCCAATTAAGCCAAACGTCACTCGCTGCAGCAGACACGCCTCCTAGCTGACTGCAGATGTAATTGTCAACAGATGAGGTTCACATACCATTGGCTTATGTCCGCAGCAACAAGACTAGGTATGCTCACCTGGCCAAGTTGACAACTGAATCTAACTAACACAGCATACAATCAATGTTCTCAGTATCATCATATAGTTGTGCATCGATCATCACGATCTATTTTTGCACATTTTTTCTTCATAAACAATAAAAATAAGAGTAAAAATAAAAGTAAAAAAGAATATCCAAAACATCCCTCTCCCTTTCCCCTTATTATTTATTTTGTCTTTATGCTGTTATTCATCTGACCATACACTGGATTAAGATAGTGTCAGTCACAACGTCTTCACAATCACTCCTCACATCATAAAAACCATATATTTTACAATCAACTTCAAGACTGTAGGAGCCAAGGGTTAAACAAGACCTGTAAGTTTCATTGGGAGCAGCTGACCTCAGGATGGCAGCAGTAAACTGTGGAGATTGTTATGTAGAGCAGTCTGGGAGGAAGAGAATGTTTGTTTACCCCAAACGGTTATTTTAAGTACAAAGGAAGAACACTGAAAGATAAGAACTTTGTTCCCTCAGGAAATGCA
>PVIY010020738.1:0-43548 GCA_004026745.1 Myrmecophaga tridactyla
TCCCCTCAAAGGATAGGCTAAGCCTACTTAAAATTAGGCTTTAGAAATTCTTGATACTCTCACAAGCAGTGGAGACAACCAAAGCAATAGGCTGAGCCCCCAATCTTGGGGTTTGTTCATATGAAACTTAACCCCACAAAGGATAGGTCAAGCCTACTTAAAATTAGGCCTAGGAGTCACCTCCAAGAGAACCTCTTTTGTTGCTCAAATGTGGACTCTCTCTCCAGCCAACACAACAAGCAAACTCACCACCCTCCCCCTGTTTACACGGGACATGACTTCCAGGGGTGTGGACCTTCCTGGCAATGTGGGACAGAAATCCTCAAATGAGCTGGGACTCAGCATCAAGGGATTGAGAAAATCTTCTCAACTGAAAGGGGGAAGAGAGAAATGAGACAAAATAAAGTGTCAGTGGTTGAGAGCTTTCAAACAGAGTCGAGAGGTTATCCTGAAGGTTATTCTTATGCATTATATAGATATCCCCTTTTCAGTTTAAGGTATATTAGAGAGGCTAGAGGGAAGTGCCTGAAACTGTAGACCTGTGTTCCAGTAGCCGTGTTTCTTGAAGATGATTGTATAATGATATAGCTTTTGCAATGTGACTGTGTGATTGTGAAAACCTTATGTCTGATGTTCCTTTTATCTACAGTATGAGTAAAAAATATAGATTAAAAATAAATAAATAATAGGGGGAACCATGTTAAAATAAATTTAGTAGATTGAAATGCTAGTGACCAATGAAAGGGAATGGTAAGAGGTATAAAGAAAAAATAGGGGGAGCAAAGGTTAAAATATATTGGGTAGATGGAAATACTAGCCATCAATGAGAAGTAGAGGTAAGAGATACGGGGTATGTATGAGTTTTTTCTTTGCTTTTTAAATTTCTTTTTCTGGAGTGATGCAAATGTTCTAGGAAATTATCATGGTAATGAGTATACAACTGTGTGATGATATTGTGGGTCATTGATTATATACCAAAAATAGAATGTTCCTATGTTAAGAATGTTCGTGTTTGTATGTTATGTTCTGTCAATAAAAAAAAAAAGAAACAAAAAACGACATTTGTCCATCCAAGCACACACACAAAAAATCTATTTAGATATTACAACCACATAATACACCAAACTAAATTCCAGAGGGACTTAAATATAAAAAAAGAATTCATTTTAAAACCAGAAGTCTATATTAATAAATATTTATGACTCTTTGATGAGAAAAGAAATAGCAATTTAAAAAGGTTTAAAATGCCCTAGGAATAAATTTAAGAAATGAGTGAGATCTTTATGAAGAAAAATTGAAAATACTACTATGGGACATAAATAAAAGACTTAATGGGAAAACATACCCTGGTTTTTTGAAAGAGGTTTATTATATTTTTGTAAAAATAATGTCTCTATAAATTATCTATACATGGTTTTTTAACTAGTCAAGCAGACTCCGGAGTTCGTATTGCAAAATAAACATGAAATAACAATCAAAAGCATATTCTGATGAAAGATGAGTAATAAGGTAGGACTTATATCTCCTTCGTAGTAAAACTTATTGCAAAGGTTTGTAATTGTTCAGATGGTTCTTGGCAAACATCAGAGGATGAGGAGCTGCCTGAGGAATGGGGTCTCACTAGGTTTCTTCGGATTGATGGTGACTTAGAATCAAAGCCAAATTTTTATCTTTACAAACTTTTGACTGAGATAGCAGGTTCACATGCTGTCTGTACCCGTGCACTCGGGTGGACATTCAGTCTTCTGGGGATTACAGGACTGGCCACAGGGCCTTGCTGCCCAAAGTGAGGCCATGGGCTGGCATCAGCATCACCTGGGATCTTGCTAGAAATGCAAAATCTGAGGCCCTACTCCAGACCTGGAATCAGAGCCTGCATTTTAACATGATCTTCTGGGGACTTTATGCACACTGAAATGTGAGAAGAGCTATACTGGGCCAACCTCATTGTCAGCAGATTAAAATTACCTCTTGCCCCTAATTTATTCTGGTTGCACTAGGCTTATTTCAAAAGCTTTCTCCTTCATACTCAAGTAAATAATCACCAACCACTTCTGCACCTGATCATTATCATCATTATTTTTACTTCCTCTCTCTTTTAGGACATGTACCCACTGGTCTGAAATGCCATCCTGACCAAGAGCATCTGATTTATCCTCTCGGTTGCACAGTCCTTATTCAGGCAATTAATACTCACGAACAGAACTTCCTACATGGTCATGGTAACAACGTCTCCTGTGTGACCATCTCCAAGAATGGGGATTACCTTGCCTCTGGCCAAGTCACATTCATGGGGTTCAAGGTGAATGAGCAGAAGATATTTCATTTTTCACCAGAAAACCTGCCCCGCTTCAGGTTGTTAGCTCTGTGCTGCCAAGTCCTTCACCCTTCCTCCTTCCTCTTGGCTCCTCTTTACAACTCATCTTCAACTCATTAGGCTGGGGGTGGAAGGAGTCTGATGTTTTCACACAGATGTTGCTACTCGTGACCTGTAAATCCTGGCTAATCCATCTTATTGCTGTCATGTTTGTAAAATATGTTCCAACTTCTAGAAAAGCAACTATTTAGTGATTCTTTTCCATCAAGTGGGGTAGTCCTCTTCTCGGATTCTTTTACAAACCTGTTTTGTACAGCCTGACAGTGTATTCTTGCCCCCAGGCAGATATCATTTTGTGGGATTACAAGAAAAGGGAGCTGATTGCTCGGCTATCACTTCACAAGGGCAAAATCGAAGCTCTGGCCTTCTCACCAAATGACTTGTACTTGGTGTCACTAGGAGGCCCCGATGATGGGAGGTAATGAACTAAATGCGTTCACTTATTTTCCACCAGGTGTATTTCCAGAAGTGTCAAATATCCTTTCCCTTCAAATGTTCTGTATTGCAACATGTATTATATGCAAAGCCTGTGAAAAAAATGCCATCCCACAGTGGTTCACAACCTGGCTGTACACTGAAATCAACTGGGAGCTTAAGAAAATTACAGTAAATTACTCTGGGCCACACCTGCAGAGAGTCTGATTTAATTGATCTGGGAAACGGCCTGGGCTTTGGGAGTTTTAAAAGCTTCCCAGATCATTCTAATTGCAGGCAAATTCAAGAACCATTGCTGCCAAAGAAAGACATCACCATCATTGTCAGTATAATTGTCATCAGAGATAACAGCTAATTTTTTTAATTGACCACTTTACTTTGTGTCAGGTGTGTGCTGAGCACTTCAGTGGTATTATCCCCTTAAAGCCTCCCAGCAATTCTATGAGGTGGGAGCACTGAGGCCATTTCTCAGATGAGGAACCAAAGTCACAGGCTGGGAAGTAGCAGAGCTGGGTTACACACCCTGACAGTATGACTCCAGAGAGGTGGCATTTTTAACTTGCCTCACCGAGACGTGATCTTTCTCTTAAGAAAGAGACTTAAGCCGGACTTGCTAGGCAGAGAACATGTACACATGACTTGAATAGACATTTCTCCAAAGGAGATAAGTGGCCAAAAAGCACATGGAAAGATGCCCAATTCAGGGAAATGCAAATCAAAATCACAATAAAATACCATTTCATACCCAGTAGAATGGCTGTTAGTCTAAAAACAGAAAATAAGCATTGGCAAGAATGTGAAGAAATAGAACCCTGTAAGTTATTGGTGGGAATGAAAAATGGTGCAACTGCTGTGGAAAACAGTTTGGTAGCTGCTTAAAAAGTTAAGCATAGAATTACCATATGACCTAGCAATCCCACTCCTTGGTGTGTACCCCCAAAGAATTGAAAACAGGGACTCATACACATATACCACTGCTTACAGCAGGATTATTCACAATAACCACAAAATGGAAACAACCTAAGTATCTATCAACAGATGACTGGATAAACAAGATCTAGGTACATATACACAGTGGAATATTATTTGGCTGTAAAAAGAATGAAGTTCTGATATGTGCTACGTGTAGAAACTTGAAGAAATCATGTTGGGTGAAATAAGCCAGACACAGAAAGGCAAATATTGTAAAATTCCACTTATACAGAATTCATAGAGATAGAAAGTAAAGTACAGGTTACCAGGGGCTGGGGCTGGGGAGGTGGGTAGGAAAGGGGGAGTTACTGCTTAATGAGTACCAGAGTTTCTGTGTGGGGTCATGAACAAAGTTGTGGTCTTGAATGGTGGCGAAAGTAGCAGCACATTGTGAATGTGAATGCTACTCAGTTGTATCCTTAAGTGGGACATTTTGAGTTGTATATGTTATCCCAATAAGATTTTTAGAAGTATATTTAAAAGCATTATATTGGGGCATGCGCGGAGCGGCCGGGGCGGCGCTGGACCCTCGTCACGCCTGCGGCTCCGGCCAGTCGCCGGAGAGATCCGGTCGGATGATGGGCTTTGAGAATCTGTTCTCCAAACCCCCCAACCCAGCCCTCGGTAAGAGACCCGCCCGGAACGCTGACGAAAGAATCGGTGATGAAATAGATGATACCGAAGTTGAAGAAACACAAGAAGAGAACCAAAAATGGGAAATAGATGTGGAGTGTGAGCAAATTCCCAAAAAAGCACTCAAGAAACTCTGCAACATCACAAAAGAGTTTGTTACATAGAAAGTCAAAAAATGAAGACTATGATGCATATCGCGATGATGATTTCTGCAGTCGGGAATCGGAGGATAATTTTGCTGAAGAACTTTAACAGTACATACAAGCTAAAGAAATGGCTGTCAAGAAAGTGGGGATGAAAGCTACCCAGCAAGCTGTTAAACAAAAAAATAAAAATCTTAAAGCTGGTCACAAGAATGGTAAACCGCAGAAAATGAAGCAAAAATGGGCTGTCACTGTAAACAAAGGGTCGAGTGCTTTCCCGAGGAAAAACGGCTTAGAGGACAAGGATGATAAACCTAAGGAACAGCGTGTGAAAATGAGCCTGGGATTCATCAACCAATATACAGTAGAACGCAAAGGAAAACAAATTTGTAAATATTTTCTTGAAACGAAGTGTATTAAGGGTGACCAGTGTAAATTTGATCATGATGCAGAGATAGAGAAGAAAAAGGAAATGTGTAAGTTTTATGTACAGGGATATTGTACCAGAGGTGAAAACTGTCTGTGTTTGCATAGTGAACATCCATGCAAGTTTTACCATACAGGAACGAAATGTTTTCAGGGAGAATACTGCAAGTTTTCTCATGTTCCCCCGGCTGCTGAAACTCAAGAACTGCTAGCTAGAGTTTTGGATACTGAAAAGAAGTCATCATGTAAATAAAAAGACATCAAGAGCCCGGCGTATAGAGATCAGATTTTCAGCAGTTCCTAGAGTGATTCTAAAGCTCAGCCACTGAGCTTTAGTTCCTAGAGTGATTCTAAAACTCAGCCAGTGTTTGTCCCCAAACAGTGGAGCCGCCATCCTTTTTGCCTGTAATTGATATAGGCTTGAAATATGAAGACTCATCCCCTGGGGACACTCCTGGGAAAATTACCTTTTCTCTTAAGGTACCTGAAGAAGAGGTTGGATGTTGCTGTGTCTAAATATTGCATCTGGAAATGTTGCGTCTCTTAGGACCTCAAGAGGAGCTAGCTAACCTGCTGAGGATGACATCGGGGAAGGACTTTGGGAAGGATTGGGTCCATAAACAACTGAGTCACAATTAACCAGCCTTTAAGATGGGATGCTCAGACTTCAGATTTCATGCCATGTGAAATACTGTTTGAAAACTTGATTGTTGAAGCTGTCTTGATTTGGGTTTTCTGTAACCTGCAGCCAAAGATAAGCTAATAAATGGAGTCAGGATTCAACCTACATTTTTTTCTCCAAAGTCCATGCTCCCGCAAAGCACACATGTGGAGAAACCACGTGAGGAAGCAGAGTAAGGAAAAACAAGGAGGCTGTTGTCATAAAATGGGGCAGAAAGCTGCACTCCCACTCCCAGGTACGTTTAGAAGGAAAGAGTGGGAGTGTATGTCTCAGGAAGAGAGACGCCCAGCACATCTGAAACTGTGAAGTGCTACTAATTTCTGTGAAATTGACAGTACCCACTCATTTTAAAAATGGGAAAAAAAGAAAACAAAAAAATGGAAATAGAGACATTTTAAGTTACTGTATGTCTTTCTAAAATATACATTTATTTTCACATTTAACATCTATGAATGTGAAAGTATTTTTAAATTGGTAGAATGTCACATTTTTTCCTTTTTTATTTTTATTTATTTATTTTTTCATGGGCAGGCACTGAAAATCGTACCTGGGTCTCTGGCATGGTAGGCAAGAGCTCTGCCACTGAGCCACCGCAGCTCACCATAGAATGTCACATTTTAATTGGCAGGTTTTTTGCTTAATGATGTATAAATGGTAGCTCTTATTTTCAATGGTGCACATAAGTTTGATCAAAAATATTTTAACTGAAGTTATATACACATATATAGCAAAATTAAAGTTTAGTGTGAAAAGAAAAAAAAACATATTAGGAAGAACAAAATACAGTACTTATTCCTATGTTCAGGCTAAAGATCAGTCTGTAGAAGAAAAATGATAACTCCTGAAGTTTGTGTAGGATTTAATATTTTGGTGCACTTTTACAGACATTTTCTCACTTGGGCTTAGGTTCAGTACAAAAGAAATTTACATTTATGTATAGTTATAGATTAACAGTTTTTCTCTTTATCTATGGCAAGATCTCCCTTGAGTAGAGCGATTCCCTCCCTATGTAAGTAGTCACACTTTCCCTGGGCCATCCCCATTGGACTGTTTTTGAGGAGCAATGTATCCAGGAATCTCCAGTTAACATTCTTAGTATGGTTAAACCGGTTGCTCTCAAACTTGGCAGTACGTTGGAATCATCTGGGGAGCTTAAAAAATGCTGATGCCTGCGTCCTACCTCTGGAGAGTCTTGGGGCCTGGCCATTAGGCCAAACCCATCCCCACCATGAACCACCAAGGCTAGACCTCGAGGGAAACAAGTGACTCCTTAACCAAGGTTAATTTGCAAAATTGTTCACCTCTGCAATTTTAAGCTTAATTTTAGGCTATCTAAAATTTGCTTGCAGAAGATCGGGCAGTGTTGACAAACCTAACAAAAAAGAGCAAAAGGAACATTGCTGTACCAGGAAAATGCAACGTGCTTCATCCTGAATAATCACTGTGGTGAGAATGGGATTATGCTGATTGGTTTCGGACAATCAGGGGTCAGCCCTGAACCTGGGGGAGAGAACCTTCCTACCCTCAAAACATCTGGCTTCTAGACAGGGAGGAGGAACAGAATGGAAGTGAGAACTATAGTGGATTTTCCTGCAGTTTTTAAGTGCAGAAATTTACATAGCTTTTTGTATTGATGTCATCACATTATCCATAATGTAATGTGACCTGTTTTTCTAGTTAGCTTTACACCAAGGATGCCTTCCATGTGTGTTTTTATACATCTATCCCTCACTCTTTGCAATGACTGCATAGCATCCCACTATCTGAATGTGTTCGAATTTTATTTCACTGAATCTATCTATGTGGGTGCCCTTTATTTTCAAATTGTAATTTGTTTTTGAAAAAGTAAAGTAAGGTCTGTCAATGGTTTATAAAGAAGCTATTATCCTGCTCAGAAGTACGTCTTCCAATGCCACCGTTCATATTCCTGCCCCCAACCCACCTCCACCATAAAGAGTTCCAATCTTCAGAGGAACTCAGTTAATTTTTTAAGCTTTATTGAGATATATTTCATATACCATAAAATTCACCCATTTAAGGTATACAGCTGAGAGGTTTTTAGTATATTCACAGAGTTGTGCAACCATCACAACTCTCAATTTTAGAGTATTTGTAACACCGCACAAGAAACCCCATACCATTAGCAGTCACTCCCCATTCCTGCTCTTCACTTCCCATTACCAGCCCCCACCGCTCAGCCCCGGGAAACTCTAATCTACTTTGTGTCTCTGTAGATTTGCCTATTCTGGACATCTAACAAAAATGGAATCATACAATATGTGGCTTCTTTCGCTTAGCATAAAGTTTTCAAAGTTCATCCATGTCATAGCATATATCGGTACTTCCATTACTTTTTTATCGTCAAATAATATCCCATTGTTTGGATAGTCAACAGTTTCTTTAATCGTTCGTCAGTTGATGGATATCTGGCTTGTTTTCACTTTTTTGGCTATTATGAATAATGCTACTAGGCACGTTTGTGTATGAGATGTGGTGTGGACATGTTTTCATTTTTGTTGGGTATGAGGCACTTGGTTTTAACAGTCTTTGTTTTTTAGTTCACCGTCTAGTTATTTTTATAACTTTAAAAATAATACTTCTCTCAGTTTTTCCTCTTCAGATGGTATCTATCAATTTCCCACTATAACAAAACAAAACTTTATGGGTCTTACACCACTTCCTTGTTCCTGGAGATGTGGGTTGTATCTTAATTTCGATAATACATTTACAAGTGGGAAAGTTAGGAACTATATAGGCATAGTTCCTAATATAGGCAGTTTTTACATTGAGAAGATTTGTAACATTTGCATCCTTTATTTTTAAAACTTGGATTCAAGTATTTTACACAATACCCCCTTCCCTAGCATTTTTGGCCCAAATGCCATTCACTTTAGGACTGAGTTGTGTGATTGCACCCAGAAAGAAGGGAATGTAACCCTACATTAGTGCTTCTGAAAGTGTGGGCCTTGAACCCAGCAACATCAGCATCACCTGGAACTTGTTAGATAAGCAAATTCCAGGTCCCCATCCAAGAACTACTGAATGAGAAACCCTGGACATGGGCCCAGTCTGTTTTAATAAGCCCTCCGAGTGATTCTGATGCATGTTCAAGTTTGAGAGCTCTGCCTTATGTCATACCCTTGATGGCATTCCTCTCTCTCTCTCTCTTTTTTTTTTTTTTTGCTGGAATACTTCCCCAAGAAATTTTTTTAGACAGGATAAAACACATTGTAAATTTTGATGCCTCATATGTTTGAAAACTGCTTCATTTTAGCATCCGACTTTATGCATGCTTACTGGATTCTAACCTCATGATCACTATCCTTCAGAATATTTCAAGTGCCACCCCCATTTGTCTTCTAATATTCAGTTCATTGAGATGT
This sequence comes from Myrmecophaga tridactyla, assembly GCA_004026745.1. NCBI lineage: Eukaryota > Metazoa > Chordata > Mammalia > Pilosa > Myrmecophagidae > Myrmecophaga > Myrmecophaga tridactyla. The sequence goes on from PVIY010020738.1 coordinate 9,052, forward strand.
TCTGTTGTAAATGACCTGTTTGCTTCTTTGCTAGTTTTTCCTTTCTAGAACCACCACCACAGTAACTTTCTTATTTTCAAAGCCTGTTTTCCCTCTCGTTTTGGCAGTGTGGTGGTGTGGAGCATAGCCAAGAGGGACGCCATCTGCGGCAGCCCTGCAGCCGGTCTCAACGTGGGCAATGCCACCACAGTGATCTTCTCAAAATGCAGGGACGAGATGTTTGTTACTGCTGGGAAGTACGTGTCTGCGTTCGGAGTTTTCAGAATTCATAGATCACCGTATTCACCTGTATAGAAAGCATGGGTGCTCCAATTGGGAGTAACCTGTCCTGATTGTGTAGCCATTAAAAATCTTCACTGAAGACATTTTAAATATGGCTGCTTGAAAATTCTGGGCTTCCTGCCAAAAAGGTTGTGCTTACTAGCTAAATGCATTTTAGGTTTTTGTTTGTTTGTTACGAGTTGGATTACATCTGATCCATCCTTACCAAATAATTCGCACAATTGCAGGTCCACTTACTAGGTGATGTTTTCTACCACCTAGGTTTCATGAAATGATAGTTTGTGGATGAACTGTTCCAGGACGATTCAGAGGTTTCGCTACTTACCATATGAGATCATTTCCAATAGGGTCAGCTTCAACAGATGCCACCATCTGTCTAACCAAAGAAATAAATTTACAAATTCCCTAATCAGAGCCTTGTGTTGAACTTAAAATGAAGGTTAAACATGCATATAAGTTTTCTTTTTCATGTCATATACCATTGTACAACAGTTCAAAGGTAAGAAACCTAAAAATGTACTGTTGAAATGTATGTTGGGTAGAACCATCCTCTCCAACCCTCATGAAGATGCCATTGTGGTCTCCCACCTGTGGACAGGCATGCATGATGGGTTATTCTTCTAGCTGGAGTAAAGAATTGCTGCTGCTGTACATCTTTATTCTTTCTTGTTTCCTCCTTGTGATAGGCAGTGTGCATTTGTTCTGTGGCTAATTAGTGAGGAAGGATTCATTTGGAGACCATGAATATAACTGGCCAACATGAAAGCCAGCCCCCGTGGAGCAAACATTATTAGGACAATGCTTTGAATTCTCAAGCAGCTATGTCCTACCCTATCTTCTGAGTCCACCAGTGACCATGAAGCTCTTTAACTACTTTCCAGTTTTCAGAGTGGTTTTGCTAAGTCTCTGTTTTATGGAGATCTTTTTGTTCCTTCCTAGCTGCTTAAGTAGCAGGTATTGGCCCCTTCTGATGTCCATGGGTGTTTCAGTTTCTAAAGCAGCTGGAATGTAATATACCAGAAATGGGTTGGCTTTTTCAAAGGGGATTTATTAAGTTGCAAGTTACCATTCTAAGGCCCATGAAAATGTCTAAATTAAGGCATCAACAACAGGCCTTCTGAAGAAAGACCTATCATAGCCAGGGTTTCTCTGTCACATGGGAAGGCACATGGCAATGTCTACTGGCCCTTTGCTTCTGAGTTTCCTTGTTTTCAGCTCCTGGTTCCAGTGGCCTCCTCTCTGAACTTCTGTCTGTCTCCAAGCATCTCCAAACATCTGTGTCTTGGTTTCATCTCTCTGGTCTCTGTGTCAGCTCTGAACTCTCTCTCCGTGAGCTCTTTTAGGGACTCCAGTAAACTAATTAAAACCCACCTTGATGGGCAGGGCCACACCTGTGCAGAAATAATCTAATCAAAAGCCCCTGCCCACAAATGGGTAGGTCACATTTCCAAGGAAACAACCTAATCAAAATATCCCGCACACAATAAGTCTGCACTCACAAGGTTGGATTGAAAGAGCATGGCTTTTCTGGGGTACATAACAAGTTTCAAAACAGCCAAAGAGCAACCTTTTTCCAGGAGTCAAAACTTGAATTTTACAAACACACACACACGTAAGGGCAATCTATAGTCTAGGTCTGCTCCTGCTTCATGTGATACTGATCACTGATAACTAAGAAAAAGTTGACCCTTTAAGATTTCTGATATGGTACCCATATACCCTGATTTGCCCATCACAGTCCCAATTCTATGTAATGTGTTATATGGTCCCCATAAGATATCTTGCAAATTTCAACATTTTGAATTTTAGGTTCAGCATCCAAATGACATCTGCCAGGAAGGCAGTGGAAGGGCTGATTATTTTTAAATTTTGAAGATATAGTCAAAATATTTATTGAGCAGTTACTATGTGCATAATTCTGGGGACTAAAAAAAATAGAAAAGAAAACTGAATCAATCAAAATATTTTTAAGTTAATCTTTTTTTTGCCATAGGATATTAGCTGAAGTCTTTGACTATGATATTGACTGTGATATTTTATACAATAATTAATTCAGATTAACTCAATATACAGTGATATATACCAACCCTATGCCAGGCTTATTGTTAGGTGCTGACTTTGCTTAACTGTTGCGTTGCTTAATCTCATTTCCCCTTTCCTTGAAGACAGGACCCTCCAAACGTAAGCGCTTCCCTTTCAAACATTTCCTCATAACTGAATTCCTTTAGTTAACGAACTCTGACTTACTCTTGATTTTTATACTTGCTTATTTGTATGTTGGTCTGTTTTCAGTTCAATGGATTGAGCATGCACTTCAGAGTCAGAGCTGGTGTGAATCCCTGCCCTGCTATGTATAAGCTGTGTGTTTTCTCACCTGCAGAGTGGGGGAAATCACAAAAACCTACCTCATACAGTTGTTGTGAGAATTGACTGAAAGATAAAAAGTAAAACACTCAGCTATAACAAGAATGTTTAGTTGTCTTCCTTTTAGCTTCTTTCTCAGAAGAATACAGAAAACAGCTATAGTTGAAGTAGTTATTAAATAGTTATTATTTTATTGTGACATTTTTTCCCCCTAGTGGGACAATTCGAGTATGGGAACTGGATCTCCCAAATAGAAAGATATGGCCAACTGAATGCCAAACAGGACAGATGAAAAGAATAGCCAGGAGCATTACCGTAAGTATTAAGTATTACTTTAAATCACTGTCGGTACCAGTTCCTGTTAGCAGTACTGACCAAGCTGTACATGTGTGCTGAGGGGGTTGGGGTTGGGGGGCTGGAGGGAGAGTTGTAAGAGTCTACCGTCTTCTGTCCTTGGTACTGATGGTGGCAGTAGCCATGGATAGGGAAGGATGAGCTGGCCATTTGTGATGTAGATTGAAGAGGCACAGGTGAGGGAGAGTCTCAAATCTGGAGTTCCTTCAGGAGTCATGGAGGAGCCACCTAGCCACAGGTCTAGGTAGGTTTTGTTTTACTGGGACCTGACCTGTTATCAGAGACCTGAACCCTGTCTCACCTGGAGGGAAGCAGTATAGCTAAGAGCCACTCAGACCCACAGCACGTCTCAAACCACTTATGTTATTTCTGACACTGGAAATAAAATTCCCCAAAGGGAAATTCAGCTGAAATACAGTCTTTTACATAAAGAGAAATTATTAATATGTTTTTGATTTGGATCGTACATACAACTTCAACCTCCATTGGATAGTTATTTTATGAATATAGACTTTGAGAAATGTAAGATACAGCAAATGTGAATCCTTTCTTGAAGGAATACACTATCTTTGTAGGTGTTTTGATTTAGTAAAGCTGCCAGAATGCAATATACCAAAAATGAGTTGGGGATTTATTAGCTTATAAACTTACAATTCTAAGGCCATGAAAATGTCTGAATTAAGGCATCAATAGGACAATACTTTCTCTGAACGCCAGTTACAAGCTTGGGCTCCTCTGTCAGACAGCAAGGCACCAGGGTGACGTCTGCTGGTCCTTCTCTGCTTGGTTCTGTTGCTTCAGCTTCTGGCTTCACTGGCTTCCTCTCAGCTTCTCTGGTTTGCTTCTCTGAATTTCATCTCTTAGCTTCTCGGCGGCTTTTAGCCTCTTATAAAGGACTCCAGAAGGAGGTTTAAGATTCACCTTGAATGGGATGGGCCACATTTCAATTGAAATAACCTAATCAAAATGTCCCACCAATAGGTCTGAACCCACGGAATTAGATTGAAAGAACATGGCCTTTTCTGGGGTACATAACAGCTTCAAACTACCATAGTAGGCCTCAAAGAATTTCTACAGGGAATGTGACGAGCTCACAGTAAAAAATAACAAACATGAAAAGTAGACTCCATAAGTGAGAACAGCAGAACCGGTTGATAGAAGAAACAGACCCATATTCATTTTAGATACTGAAATAATTTTGAAACATGGATTAAGCTGTGCTCAATATATATAAAGATATGACAAGCTTGAAAATTTCTGCAGGAAAATATAGAAATGGCCCAGCAGATTTGTAAAAAAGTTTAATAGAGTTTTAAATAATTGAAAGTATAATATTTAAAACTACAAAGTCAGTAGGAGCATTTAGCAGCATTTGAGAGACAAACTGGTGAACTGGAAAACTGATCAGAAGAAATCATACAGAATACAGTACAGAGCTAAAAAGGGATGGAAAATGTAAAAGAGTGGTAAAGTTGTAAAGAGATAGTGGGGGCGGGGGCGGGCTAGAAAATAAACAAGAAAATGAAAACGACTAACTTAGCAGCTTTCAGCCTTTTATTGGCCTCAGGACCCCTCTACCTTCTTAAAAATCATTGAGGGGGGCAGACAACAGTGGCTCAGTGGCAGAGTTCCCCCTGCCATGCTGGAGACCCAGGTTCAATTCCTGGTGCCTGCTCATGTAAAAAAAAAAACCCAAATTACTGAGGATACTGACAAGGTTTTGTATATGTAGATTATATCTATTGATATTTAGAAATGAAAACTGAGATAGTACAGGATATTTATTAATTCATTTAAAAATAATAATTAACAAATATTTTAAGGAAAATAACTATTTTCTTAAACAAGAAGAAAACTTAGTGGCATCATTGTTTTACATTTTTGCAAATCTAATGTATGACTTGGCAGAAGACAACTGGATTCTCATATTCAGTTTGTTGTAATATCACATGTCATGTGGCTGCTGAAAAACTAAAAGTAAAAAAAAAAAACAATAACATCTTATCATGAAAATTGTCTTGACCTCACACGAAAGGTCTTAGAGACTTCGGTCTAACATATTTCTAACCTGCATTTCAGAAGACAAAGAAAGAATATACGCCAATGCCACATTTTAAAAAATAACTGAGAATTTTCTGGAACTAATGAAAGATTACAAACTACAGAATCAGTAAGTCCAATAAATACCAAATAGTAAAGAGAAAAGGAAATACACACCTAAACACAGTGATGAGGCAGAGCACCAAATGTAAAGGAGAGGTCTTAAAAGTGCCAGAGAAAAAAAGGATTACCCACAAGGAAATGACAAGTAGGCCGACAATTAACTTCTCAACAATAATGCAATCCCAAGAACAGAATAATGGTATCCTCAAAGTACCGAGAGAAAAGAACTAGAATTGTATACTTCCAAGAAGGTGAACAAAATAAAGATACAGTAAAAAATTAAAGCTGATGAGAACCAAAAGATCCTTAACAAAGGATCTTCTAAAGGATGAACTTCAGAAGAAGGATAATAATCCCACATGGAAGGTCTGGGATGCAAGAAGGAATAGTGAGGACAGCTTAATTGAACACCATAAGTGCATGGAAACTTGAGTAGGACATGAGATTCTGTAGGTTTGTCCAGAGTGACGCCTCGATAAATCCCAGAAGGATTTGAACAGTGAATAAAAAAGTATTTGCAAAGTCCTCTTGGAGGAATGGTGAGAAAGGGGGGAAATTCAGCTTCCCCAAATGGAGAATTCTTTTTTTTTTTTTTAAATTTGCATATGGGCAGGAGGCACCAGGGATCGAACTCCAGACCTCCAGCACAGCAGGTCGGAGCTCTGCCTGCTGAGCCACGGCAGCCGCCCAAATGGAGAATTCTTGATATTCTCACAAGCAGTGGGGACAGCAAAAGCAATAGTCTGAGCCCCCAATCTTGGGGTTTGTTCATATGAAACTTAACCCCACAAAGGATAGGCTGAGCCTACTTAAAATTAGGCCTAAGAGTCACCCCCAAGAGAACCTCTTTTGTTCCTCAGATGCGGCCTCTCTTCTCAGCCAACACGACAAAAAACTCACTGCCCTCCCCCTCTCTATGTGGGACATGACTCCTAGGGGTGTGGACCTTCCTGGCAATGTGGGACAGAAATCCTAGTATGAGCTGGAACTCAGCACCAAGGGATTGAGAAAACCTTCTCGACTGAAAGGGAGAAGAGAGAAATGAGACAAAATAAAGTGTCATTGTCTGAGAGATTCCAGAGTCAAGGTCACCCTGGAAGTTATTCTTACACATTAAATAGGGATCACCTGTTCAGTTAAGGTGTCATGGAGAGGCTGGAGGGAAGTTCCTGAAAATGTAGAGCTGTGTTCCAGTGGCCGTGTTTCTTGAAGATGATTGTATAATGATATAGCTTTCGCCATGTGATTGTGAAAACCTTGTATCTGATGCTCCTTTTATCTACCTTATGGACAGACAAGTAAAACATATGGATTAAAAATAAATAAATAATAAGGGGAACAAATGTTAAAATAGATTTAATAGATTGAAATGCTAGTGATCAATGAAAGGGAGGGGTAAGGGGTATGGTATGTATGAATTTTTTTCTGTTTTATTTTTATTTCTTTTTTCTGAATTGATGCAAATGTTCTAAGAAGTGCTCATGATGATGAATATACAACTATGTGATAAAAAAGAATGTTCATATTGTATGTTGTTTGGTTTTATTAATAAAAATTTTTTAAAAAGGAGGAATAGTGAGCAAAAAAAATTGTAATCATGTTAGAAAATCTAAGCCTGTGATGGCTGTACAAAATTAAAATAAATAATAATGCACTAAATAATAGCACTAAAATCCTGGACAGATACAGTATATAAGTCCAGGAGAGGGAAGAGAAGTAGTAGAGTATTCTAAGATTATTGTATTGTTCAGAAAAAGGTAAAGATACTGATTTTAGGCTTTAAGGTAAACATGCATGTTCAAATTTCTATATAAATCACTGAAAGAAGAGAGAAAAAAATGGAAACGAGAAGATGGAGATGTGAACCCTTTGATCAGTCCAAAAGAAGGGAAAAAAAAAGTGGAATAAAGGAAAATGTGGAACAAATAGTATAAAATAAGATGGTAGACTAGCGGGAAAATGGCAGAATAGGATAGGTCAAGTTCACCCCTGCTCCAAGGAACAGTTAGAGAAATGACAGAAAACAACTGGGAGAGTGATTCCAGGGAGTAAGTGACCTGGGAAGGACTTCTGCACCACATAGGGAGGTCCTGAGATGCAGAGAACTGGAGACTGTCCAGCTAGTGCAAACCCCTTTCCAGAGGCCTGGAGCCCTCAGGAGTGTATGGACAGGAAGATGGGGATAAGGAAGTAGCCCAGCAGCGTTCCTTGAAAGCACTACCCTCAAGTGCACTGTCCCTGCCCTGTGACCCACAATTCCCCACACACACCCCCATGCACCTGAACCCCATCATCCACACCCCTCACCACATTCCAAGGACTGGTGCCCCGATCTCCCACCCCATGTATCCCAGCCCGGCACATGTGAGCAAACCTGTCCCAGCCTGACTCACCTCTCCCACAGAAGCACACAGTCTCGTTCTGTACCTCCTCCCTAGACCCACGCACCCATGTTCAGCCCCTCAACCCCTACCTTCTGCCCACTGACCCCTGAGCTCTCCTCTTGCTCACATCAGCATCTGCCACTCCCCCTCCCTACCCAGCTGTATGCACACACGTGCACTCACTCATGCCACGCCTCCTCAGCTCTGGGCAAGTGCTGCCTTGCACATCGGGCCACACCAGCCCACAGCGCATGCAAGCGCAATCCTGCCCCGCTGCCCCTGAACCCTGCTCATGCGCACAGCAGGACCCTGCCTTCAGATGCATGCACAGGCACAGCTACATCCTCCCGGCTGGGCACCCATATATCTTTGCACCCCACCCCCTGCCCCCCACACTTGCACACCCTTGCCTCACCCCATGGCACAAGTGCCTTTCTCCCACAACTGGCAGGTGCTCTCGGGCACATTTGTGCTGCATAGCCTCCACCTGCACAAGTGTGAACCCCACCCCACCCCACACCTGCGCACCTATGTCAGGGCCCAGCCCACCCATCATCATCCACCCCGACATACATCCCGCAACCTCTGCAACCTGTGCCCTGCCCCTACACCCTCACACATCTGTGTCCCGGCCCTCTTGAACCCCTCCTCCTGAGTAAGGACACACCCATGCCCTGCCCTCCCTGTGCCCCAACTTCTGTGCACTGTACCCCACATCCTGACACCCATGACCCAAATGTTCCACGTGCCCACCCATATCCTACCCACATACTAACCCCAATACATCCACTCAGCACCCCCATCCATCTCCTGCTGCACCCTACCTCTGTGTCCCCCACGTCACACCCTACTCCTGCACTCCAAGGCCTGCCTGAGCTGCACTTCACCCCCAACCCCCCTCATCACACCTCCACAAAGCTGCACCCTGCACCCTATGCTCACAGGCACCAGTGTAGCATCCTCAACCCATGCATATACCTGCACCACAACCCATCACCACACTATTGTACACACCTCTCCATTCCGCACATCCTGCTCCACTCCCATCCTCCAAATATAAAGCTTTAGATTACTGAAAGAAATCAACTTCCAAAGTAACCTTATCAAGATATTTACATGCTGTGAAGACAAGAGAAAATCACTAACCATATAGAGATGCAGACAGTTACAGCCCAGTCTAATGACCAAATTAAAACACCAGAGGAGACACAGACTTTGGAACGACTAATCAAAGGTGTTCGTATAACTCTACTTAATAAAATCAGTGGGATGGCTAATGACATAAAGGAGATCAAGAAGACACTGGAAGAGCATGAAGAAGAGTTTGAAAGAATAAGTAGAGAAAATAGCAGATATCACAGAGATTAAAATGCTATAGACAAAATAAAAAATATACTAGAGACAACAGGAGATTTGAAGAGGCAGAAGAATAAGCAAACTAGAGGACAGGACAGCTGATTTTGAACACACAAAAGAGCAAATGACAAAAAATGATGGAAAAATTTGAACTGGATCTTAGGAAAAGGATGGACAAAACAAAGTGCACAAATATAAGAATCATCGGTGTCCCAGAAGGAGAAGAGAAGAGTAAATGGGTAGGAAGATTTATGGAAGAGGTAATGGGGGAAAACTTCCCAACCTTTATAAAAGACATACGTATGCAAATCAAAGAAGCCCAAATAAATCCAAATAGGCCTTCCCACATTAGTATGTGCCCCAAGACACATGCTAATTGGTCTGTCAAATGTTGAAGAGAAGCAGAAAATCTTCAAAGTGGCAAGAGAAAAACAATCTACTACATACAAGGGAAACGACATAAGACTGAGTTTGAACTGCTCGCACTATGGAGGTAAGAAGGCAGTGGTATGATATATTTAAGATCTTGAAAGAGAAAGACTTCCAGCCAAGAATTCTGTACCCAGCCAAATTGTCCATCAAAACTGATGGAGAGATAACAATTTTCACAAACAAACAAAGGCTGAAAAAAAATGTCAGCAAGAAACTGGCTCTACAATAAATATTAAAGAGAATTCTGCTGGCTGAAAAAAAAAAAAAAAGACAGGAGAAGGCAGTCTGGAGAAGGGTACAGAATTGAAGAGTACCAGTAAGGGTAACTTGAAAGATAAAAAGAGAAAAAGGGGAAAGAATATATAGATGTGACAAATAAAATCCAAATAATAAGATGATAGATTCAAGAAAAGCCTTTATAGTAATAACCTTGAATGTTGATGGACTAAACTTACCAATTAAAAGACACAGATTGGCAAATGGATTAAGAAATATAATCCAGTTATATGCTGCTTACAGGAACTCATCTTAGACACAAGGATAGAAATAGATTGAAAATGAAAGAGTGGAAAAAGATATTCCATGCAAGTTGTAATCAACAGAAAGCAGGAGTAAGTATTTAATATCAGACAAAATAGACTTTAAATGTAAAGACATCATAGGAGACAAAGAAGGACAGTATATAATAATAAAAGAGACATTTAACCAAGAAAAAATAATCATAAATGGCTATGCTCCCAATCAAGGAGCTCTTAAGTACATGAGACAGACATTTGGCAAAACTGAAGGGAGTGATAGACGTTTCAACAATAATAGTGAGAGACTTCGGTACACCACTCTACTCTATAGATAGAACAACCAGATAGAGGCTTAACAAGGAAATAGAGAACTTAAACAATTTGATAAATGAATTAGATCTAACAGACATATATAGGTTGTTACACCCCAAAACACCAGGATATACATTCTTCTCTAGTGTTCTAGGAACACTGTCCTAGATCATATCTGAACATTGTCCATGATCATATACTGAGGCACAAAACAGATCTATATATATTTAAAACATGGAAATTATTCAAAGCACTTTCTCTGATCACAATGGACTAATGCTGAAAGTCAATAATCACCAAGGAATGAGTATTTTCATAAATATATGGAGATTAAATAACATACTCTTAAAACAATGAGTGGGTCAAAGAAGAAATTGCTAGAGAAATCAGCAATCTGGAGCTATCTGGAGATGAATGAAAATGAGCATACAGCATATCAGAGCTTATGGAATGCAGCAAAGACTGCGCTGAGAGGGGAAATTTATTGCCCTAAATGTCTATGTTAAAAAAAGAAGAAAGAGCAAAACTTGAGGGCTTAACTGCTTACCTAGAGGAACTTGAGAAAGAATAGCAAACTAACCCCAAAGCAAATAAAAGAAGAGAAAATTAAAAAGATTACAACAGAGTTAAATGAATGGGAGAACAAAAGAACAATGAAAAGAATTTTAAAAACCAAAAGTTGGTTCTTTGAGAAAATCAATAAAATCAATGGGCCACTAGCAAGGCTGACAAATTAAAAAAGAGAGAGGATGCAAATAAACAAAATCAGAAACAAAAGGGGGGGTCATTACTGCAGACCCTGAAGAAATAAAAAAAAAATCATAAGAGGATACTATGAACAACTATGCGCCTGCAAACTAGACAATTTAGATGAAATGGACAAATTCCTGGAAACACACAAACAAGCTACACTGACTCAAGAAAAAATAGAAGATTTCAACAAACCAATCACAAGTAAAGATATTCAATCAGTCGTCAAAAATCTCCGTACAAAGAAAAGCCTGGGGAAGTATATAAAAGTCTACAAAGATTTCATGCACTAGAGTAACACTCCAGAAACCTACAACCTCCAGATGGGTCTCTGGACCAGATAAGTCCTGAAATGCAGAGGGGCCAGCCCTTCCAGAACATCAACTAGTTCTACCTCCCTGTCCCATATTATCAATAGCCCCTTCCAACATAAAAATGTTAGTATGGCCACAGCCCAAATACCTCTAAAGAGTGGGAGAAAGATCAAAGGTGATGATGGAGTTATGCAGAGAAGGTCGGGTTTTACAAATGAATATGAATGCTGAATCATTATATTGATATTTCTTTTAGCCTCCAGTACTTTAGAATAACTAGAAATAAAAACCTAAAATTATGAAATTGTACCCATATCAAACTCTGAAATCTGTTGTACAACTAATTGTTGTGATGTGTTTTGAAATTTATTGCTTTTATATACACATATATGTTATTTAAAGAGAAGGAGGATTATAACAAAGAAGATAGGATTTAACAAATGAGTATGACTTGAATCATTATAGTGATACTTCCATATCACACATGGTCTCCAGTGTCTTGGAGCAACTAGAAGAAGAAATAAAAAATCGTGAAACTGTAACCCATACCAAACTTTAAAATCTGTTCTATAACTACTTCTTAAAATGTGCTTGGAAATTTATTCCTTTTTTAAAAAAATATATGTTATATTTCACAAGAAAAGTTTTAAGGAAAAGATGGTGGAAATAAATGCAAGTATATCAGTCATCACAATAAATGTAAATGAACTAAACTTTCAGGAAGAACCAAAGATTGTCAGACTCAATTTTTAAAAAACAACTCTGAAATGAAATCAAGTGGTATATTGTTTACAAGAGGCCAAACTTGAAATCTGCAGACACAGAAAGATTGAAATAAAAAGAATGTTGCCCTTTCTACACACACACACACACACACACACACACCTGGCAAATACTAACAGGAAGGGAAGAGGAGAGGGAGTAAAGGAAGAAAGGAGAGTAGGAAGGAAGAAAGGAAGGAAACAATTTACGTATTAACATTCAAAACAAATAGATTTCAAATGAGATTCACAGGCTAATCAGAGTCTAATATTTCCTTCAAATATGTGGTTGGCCCTGATTCTGCTCTCCCTCAGCTATTCTTACCCATCTTTGGGTCTGAGGAAACAGAAGTTACCATGACCACCTTTGCTGGTCTTCATAAGGTTTCAGAGGAAGCTCTTCCTGTCACTGATCATATGCTCATGTAGGGGCATCACTGAGGAAACCTAGGTTTTCAGATTTCTTCCTCTTTCTTCTTCAGATGGCTGACGATGATAGCTTTTTCTACCTTGGCACCACAACTGGTGATATTCTAAAAATGAATCCCAGGACGAAAATGCTGGCAGACACTGGGCCTGTGAAGGACAAATTCAGTTTGGTAAGTGGTAGTCTGCTCAGGGTCTGCTCTGCTCTGTCATTTTCTAGCTCTTTCATCCCTCCATTGGAAGCACAGGCTTTCATTGAGAAATAGTCTTGGGGTGGTAGGTGGGGAAGTAGTCTGTGTACCCCAAACCTTACCTCAATTTGCAAAAGGTGCACTAACTAATTCTCTAAACCTCATCTCTATTAGACAGCCAGAATAAAGGTATTCCCAGGTGTTCCCAATTAGGGACACAGACCCACATCTTTTTTCCGCATCTTCAAAGCCCAAGACCTGTGATTTGTAGCTACATTGACACCAGCACTGGGCAGCCCAGTCACCATAGGTAAAAGAACAGTGCTCTTTGATCTACCAAACTATATATATAATTTTAATTTCTAATTGCAAATATTTACATTTTAAATATAATTATTTATATTAAAAGTGTAAGATACAGGGCAGGCAACGGTGGCTCAGTGACAGAGTTCTCACCTGCTGTACCAGAGACCCCGGTTCAATTCCCAGTGCCTGCCCATGCAAAAAAAAAAGATACATATGATATATTTTCTAACCTAGTAACTCAAATCTTAGATTTTTTGCCTCAGCTGATATTAGAAGTCATGATGAACAAGAAGACCTAGAAATTGTCAATTGTATATATTTGCAGAATTCCTAATAACTCTGGTTGAAAGTCCAGTGATGTCAATATTTAATCTATAATAAAAAAAACTATGACCCAAAGATAATTTTATATAATAAGTGCTGTGTATTTCCAGCACCGCCAGAAGCTTCAAGGGCTGTTTCCACTGAACTTTGAATTTGAAAGCTTATGCTAAATTCTGCACCTTGCCTATCTTATTTCTGATAATGTAACAGACAGTCCTAACTAAGCTTAGATAGTTTTCTACTGAGTGCGTATTCCCAAGTAGTTTTGAAATAGTGTACCATGTCTCTGTAAAAATTTCAGACTCTTCTTAATTACAAAGTCTTTTCAGTTTTTGGAAGAGGGAGTCCAATGTATTAAACAGATTAAAGCAAAACAAATCAAGTTAAAGGAGGACAAGGCTTAGAGCTCTGCCGGTTCTAACTCCTGAGATACCTCCAAAGGGCTCCATAAAGCTTAAAGTGAAAACTTCTGGTCTGTATGTTGCTGACTTCCAAGTGCTTGGGACCTAAGTAGCTTCCTGTACAGAAAAGATGGCTGGCTATTGTAGTGTTCCTCAGGGCTTTGGCACTTAGTTCTCCTATGGTTGCTTTAATTCCTCACCATTCAGGTCAGATGGTAGATTCCACAAAACAGTGGTTGCAAGACACCTGTTCCATGGGTTGAAAGAAAATAATTCTTGTGGGACAAAAAGACAGGAGGTTCCACGGAAGACCTTTGGTGAGAATATCAGGTGATCTTGGACAGTTCTCCATTTTGAAACTTTACCTAGATGTTTGCTCTGTGAGTAGAAAGGTAAAGAATTGGAATGGTTTAAAGTGGACCTATTAAGCGTACAGCACTAAGATAAAGATGCTGCTGCTGTGACTGATGGTGATGATATTTACAACAGCGCATGCTCAATAAATATTGATCATTATGCATCAGACATGGTGTGGAGCACCTTCCTTGCATGATCTCATTTGAGCCTCAAAACAACCTGATGAGGTTGGTACCATTTTCATCCCTGTTCTATGCATGAGGAAACTGACACACATACCATTTAAGATCTTATGGCAAGCAACTGGTAGGGTTAAGATTTGAACCCAGACTCTAGAACCCATGCACTTAAACACTATCATCTATAGTTTCAAAAAAGTTTGTTTAGAAATCACACTGTGCAATAGTTTATCATTTTATCCCTTACTTCCCCAAGTCCTTGAACAAATGCCAGTGATACACCTTCCAGGGTTCCCTCCTCCATGAGCCATGTGCTCATTATCCCTTTGTCCTGCTGCAGGAGTTTTGGAATTGAGCCTTAGTTTCTCTTCTCAAACATCATTTAATGCTTTTTGAGCCCAAACAGGCAAAACTCAATTTAAAGTAACTTGGGAGGACATTATTTGTTTTATTATATTCAAACTTCATTAAGATACAAACCTGTGAAGTCACAAGTTATGTTATTATTGAATGTTTAAAATCAAATATTTGTCATGCCCATTTTAAAATTAGAACTTCATAGTGGATGCTATAAAATGGCTATCATACATTCCCAGACTTTGAAGTCTGCTTTGAATTTGAATACATTTTCTGCTATTGGTAAGGTGATGTATTACATGCATCAGTTAAAAAATGTATAGTCACCACACAATAAGGAGGCTTTTGTGCTTCCTTTGGACATCCAGGATGGTCTCTTTCCATTATAAGAATTAAGATCTAGGGAATATAAAAGTATTAACTGTTTAAATGTATTTACAATACATAGGTGGTTTTAGGGAGGAAGGAAGGTGAAGCATGTTTGCTTTTTGCAGAACCAGGAGGGCTACTTTTTACATGAGCCCATGCTGGCCTTGAGCCTTGCAGCCAGGCTGGAGTGCATCAGGACAATATCTTCATGACCTTCACCCTCGCAATGTGTGACAGCATTGACATGACCTTGGCCATGCTCACTGGTCAGGTCTTGCATTGATTCTTAGAACGCTGACACCTTGGGCCTGTCTCTTAATGCTGTTTCTCCCCTTAGGGAGTGTCGGCCATCAAGTGCCTGAAGATGGGGGGTTTGCTGGTGGGCTCTGGAGCTGGCTTGCTGTTCTTCTGTAAAAGCCCCAGCTACAAACCCATTAAGTAAGTTCTGGGCTCCACAGAATTGGGCTGGGAAAGAGACCCACTAGAGGGAGGTTTGCTTAAAGCCAGCAAATAAGTGATAGGGGCAAAGTGATATTTGACAAAATAATTTCCACTTGCTGTTAAAATGAAGTAGTTGAAATCACAATAGATGGTGGTTTCTTTGACAATGAAGAGAAAACAGCTTATGTTGACTTAAGCCAAAATAGTCCATTATTACCCAAAGAGGACACTATCCTTTTAATAAATACATCCATTATTATATAGCCGACATATGACACTACAAAGGAAACATGCTGTTATAAACTTATCCAACAAATAATATCACATTTCAAACTTTTCAAAAATGGTTTATTCAATGAAATTTATTGGGTTCCTATTTTGTGCCTGGCACTGAATTTGATTTGAAGACAAATTCTACTACAGATAGCCCATATTTGCCAGCAATTTCTGTTTGTCAAATACTATGAGATACACTGTTCATATCTTATCAAATTAAAATGGAATAAAATAAAGCCATATGCTTTGTTATTAACAAATATTTATTGAGTACCTCATCTGTACAAACCAGTGTGCCAGATGCTATTAAAGAAAAATAAGATATGGTGTTTGCTCTGCCAAACTTAGTCTGACCTGGGACCTGGCAAGCCTTCTTGACCAAAAGGAGGAAGAGAGAAATGAGGCAAAATAAAATTTCGGTGGCTGAGGATTTCAAATAGAATCAAGAGGTTATATAAATAGAATCAAGAGGTTATTTTGGAGGTTATTCTTAGGCATATCTCCCTCCCATAACCTATGAAAGGCACCAGCCTGCAATTTGGGAGCTTTCCTTACAGTTCTGTATTGTGATCTCTGCCTTCCCACCCATTCCAGACTGATGTACGATGTGTATCCGATCACGGATGCCCCCTAAACAGTTGTTCCAGACAGATCCTGGCTATTTACAAGCTGCTCTAAAGGACTAACTAAATTCCATACCTCCCTACGCCACCATCTTGACCCAGCTTTCCTGAGCTGGGATTTTAAAATCTTGAGCACAGGATTTTAACAATTTTTTCAGGATATCTCATCTCCTCTCAATATTCAGCCTATAATTGCTGGGAATGGTCTGTCCAAATGCTCAGAGCTGTGGTTCTCAAAGTGTGATCTCTACTACATAATCTCTTCAACATCATTTGATGGCTAGTCAAATAGCCTATGATATTGAGGTCCAAAGCTCATTTCACCATTCCATTACAATCGGATGTATAGATTCTTTCCAAACCTTTAGCTCTTTTAAATAAGGTTATAATGACATCCCTTGACATAAAGGTTTTTTTCCCCCTGATGTCAGGATAATTTCCCAGAAGTGGAATTAAAAGAGTGTTTGATTTCCATGGTCATTCATGTCCAAGTTCATATCTGGAATTTTTTCTCTATCCAGATCCTACCAGCATTGCACAACCCATTTCAGAGTGTATCCTCCCAGTGAAAACTCCCTTACTATTTTAACCTATGCTGACCTCTCCCTTGGCTGACCATGGGAGTATGATATACTGTGAGTAATTCCTGCCTCTCCAACTGTGTCACCTCCTTGAGTTTGTGTGCATGTTTATAACTACCATAATGTTTTAGATGGTTAATAAATACTTTTTGATTGAGTGAATATGCTTTACCTGTTTGCTTCTCTTTAAAGGAAAATTCAGTTACAAGGTGGCATCAGTTCCATCACACTACGAGGTGAAGGACACCAGTTTTTTGTTGGAACAGAAGAATCACACATTTACTGTATCAGCTTCACAGATTTCAAAGAAACTCTCATTGCTACTTGTCACTTTGAAGCTGTTCAGGACATTGTCTTTCCATTGTAAGTAGAAGAGGAAAATATTTTTGCCCTTAAAAATGATAAAAATGTGGAGATTTAGTGTGTGTACAAGGGAAGCAAATTTTATTAATGCAATTTCAACGTCTATTAATATAATTCTTTCCTGTTATTGAATTATTTTAATAGACTTTCTATTGCCTCCACCAAATGGTTTCTCCATTTCTAAACTGGGCTTCTTTAGAGTGTTGACTTTTCTAATAAACCCACCACGGAAAGGATAATTAGGCTGGCAAAACCTTTCTGTTTTTCCTAGTACCATCTGGAATAAGTTTAGTGGCACCCTTTTTCAAACTCCTCTTGAGTCATTTGTTTGTACCTTTTGGTTCTTCCAGAAATGACAGACATGATAGCAGTGGGCATGAGATGTCTTCTAGATTTGGTAAACTTAACTTCTCAGATCCTAAACTAAGGATAGTCTATAAATTGAATAGCTCAGTTTTGGACCAGGGCTGACTCCTGAGGACATCATCTGTCCACCAAGGGTGGGGAGAGTTTGGAAAGTGCCCTAGGGGCATTCTCCTAGATGATATTTGAGTTTCATGAGTAGCCCATATACTCTCTAAGAGCTCACTTTCCCCAAAGGAGGAGTTCACTCACAAAAGGCAGTGTCTAATATAAAATATTTCTCATTTTAAATAAATAGTAATGTCCTCAAATTGGCCTGATTTGACCATCTGGCAATGAGAGCCATCTCTTGTTCTGTCCTGCCTCAGCACTTTCTCTTTCTAAGTAACTATCCCAGCATCACATGTTTAACTCTGAGCCCCAAAGCTAAATATATTAAAAGAATCCACTTATTTTTCTATTAATTCCAAAATGAGTAGGTCTCAAAATAAGAGGGATTCTTTCTCTTTATGAATGGGGTGCTTATTCTGAAATGTAAAAATTGCTTGAGAGGTACTTAGATCCAAAATTTAACATCAGTCTCTAGCATCACCAGACTATAGCTATAAATTTATAGTTAAGAAGCAGAGGGTCTTTACTTTATCCCATTATCACCCATTTCTCTTACTCAAACTGGAATAACTTGTAATCTTTTGACATATTGGCACTTTACATTCTACTTATATGCTGTCCTTTAAAAAAAGAAATCTCCAACAAAGCCATTACTCTGGGATTCTCTTCCTCATCCATAATCTCATGTTTTCTCCCAACTGAGCAAAGAAGTGTTTTGGGGTTGTGTTACAGACATGAATCCTAGCACTCTTGCATTTTCTTCTTTGAAAATTGTTTTTCCATGTTTTAAAAATACAGTCTTATTGGGATGGATTTACACACCATACAAACCATCCAAAGTGTATGTATCACTGGCTCACGGTATCACAACGTAGTTGTGCATACAACCCCATAATCAATTTAAGAGCATTTTCATTACTCCAGAAAGGGAATAAAAATAAAAAAGGAAACCCAAATGCTCCCATAATCCTTACCCTCTCCTATTATTGACCCATAGTATTGGTGTAGTGTATTTGTTACTTTCGGTAGAAGAGTATTAAAATATTACTGTTAACTACAGTCCATAGTTTGCGATAGGTACATTTTTCCCATATGGCTGTCTATTATTAACGCCTTGTAATAGTGTTATACATTTGTTCTAGTTCGTGAAAGAACTTTTAAGTATGTGTACAGTTAATCACAGACACTGTCCACTACAAGACTCACTATGCTGTACATTCCTGTACTGTAGCCTCCAACTTTCCTTCTGGTGACATACATGACTCTAAACTTCCTCTTTCTACCACGTTCACACACCACTTGGCACGGTAAATTATTCTCACAATAACGTGCTATCATCACATCTGTCCATTTCTGAACTTTTAGGTTCAACCTAGTTAAACATTCCATTCAAATGAAGCAACTGCTCCCCATTCTTTAGCCTCATTCTATATTCTGGTAACCTATTGCATTACCTATTGTATTCTCCTTAAAAGCAGAAGGAGAATAAGATATCTTATTGTGGTTTTGATTTGCATTTCCCTAATAGCTAGTGAAGTTAAGCATCTTTTCATATGCTTTCTTCTTTGAAATTTTAATAAGATTGCCTACTTTACAGGAAAGGGTTTGCTGTATGAATAATCCACAGATGTGGTCATCTTAAGAGATGTTGCTTTCTGCCTCCAGTCTGACAGAACATTGAGGCACTTAAATTGACATTTTCTTTTTCGAAGGCATCACATGCTATTTAACCCAAGAAATCTGTAATGTCTTCAATCGACGTCATCTAAAAGCCATCCTTTCCTACATCCTTTCAAAACATGTTTCAGTGTCAAATGGGCATTGGAGAAACACCGTGCATCTTTTATGACAGCATCGCTAATTTTCTCAATGGCCTCTTTGCAGTGGCACTGCTGAGCTCTTCGCCACCTGTGCCAAGAAGGACATCAGAGTGTGGCACACATCCTCCAGCAGGGAGCTGCTGCGGATCACGGTGCCCAACATGACCTGCCATGGCATTGACTTCATGCGGGATGGCAAGAGCATCATTTCAGGTGACACGCATGTGGCAAGCTGTGGGTGCGGGCTCTGGCTATGGTTCTGATTCCTGCCATTCTCGTTTTATACCCATCTCCGTGTATGGATAACCTGGACCAGCCTCCCACTGTCTTTCTTTCCTTTCTTCTAATTTAGCCTCTCTTTTGAGCTCCTCTCCAGCTGGGGGATTTTCTGAGCCAGAAAAGAACAAAATAGCATTTTCTCTTCTCCCATATTGCTGTATATGGACTATATTTGTCTTTCTCTATGGCAAAGACGTTTAGTAATCCAATTACAGAATGGATCTGAGGACTTAGTGAGTACAGGGTTCTTGTGCTAGAGCCCCTTTGTTGTGCAAGAGACTAAAACCCAGCTCAAACTAAGTTATGCTACAAAGGGAGCACATTTTCTTATTTTTTACTCAATTTATTATTTGTATGCCACAGTATTGTTTTTAACTTTTTTTATCGTGTAATATAATATATATACAAAGCAAAGAAATAAGAAGCAATAGTTTTCAAAGCACTCTTCAACAAGTAGTTACAGGAGAGATCCCAGAGTTCGTCATGGGCTACCATATGATCCTCTCAGATTTTTCCTTCTAGCTGCTCCAGAATATAGGAGGCTAGAAGGCTTAAATATACTTTTTATCACCACAATTGACTTTTTTTCTTTTTTCGTGAAAAATACCATATATACAAAAAAGCAATACATTTCAAAGCACAACACCACAATTAGTTGTAGAACAGATTTCAGAGTTTGACATGAGTTAAAATTCCACAATTTTAGGTTTTTATTTCTAGCTGCTCTAAGATACTGGAGACTAAAAGAGATATCAATTTAATGATTCAGCATTCATATTCATTTGTTAAATCCTATTTTCTCTGTGTAACTCCACCATCATCTTTGATCTTTCTATCCCTCTCTTTAGGGGTGTTTGGGCTAAAACCATTCTAACTTTTTCATGTTGAAAGGGTCTGTCAATAATATGGGGTAGGGAACTATCTAATGTTCTGGAGAGGCTGGGCTAGGTTTCAGGACTTATCTGGATCAGGAACACGTCTGGAGGTTGTAGGTTTCTGGAAAGTTACACTGGGGCATGGACCCCTTGTGGAATCTTATATATTGCCCTAGGTGTTCTTTAGGATTGGCAGGAATGGTTTTGATTGGGATGTGGCAGGTTATAAGAACAATCTCCAGAGTAGCCTCTCGACTCTATTTGAACTCTCTCAGCCACTGATACTTTATTAGTTACACTTCTTTTCCCCTTTCTGGTCAGGATGGAATTGTTGATCCCACGGTGCCAGGGCCAGATTCAACCCTGGGAGTCGTCTCCCACATCGCCAGGGAGACTTTCACCCCTGGATGTCATGTCCCACGTAGAGGAGTGGGCAATGATTTCACTTGCAGAGTTGGGCTTAGAGAGACTGAGGCCACATCTGAGCAACAGAAGAGGTCTTCCAGAAGTAACTATTAAGCATATGCCAAAGTATTTTAACATATATTATAGACACCATGATATTCCACCTCTGTATTAGTTTGTTTTGCTGCCAGAATGCTATATACCAGAAATGGGACAGCTTTCAAAAAGGGACATTAATAAGTTACAGGTTTACAGTTCTAAGGCCATGAAAAGGCCCAAATTAAGGCACCAACAAGAGGTTTCCTTCACTTAAGAAAGGCTGATGCCATCTAGAACACCTCTGCCAGCTTGGAAGGCACATGGCTGGCATCTGTTGGCCCTTGTTTTTCCATTGCTTCCAGCTTCTAATGCCAGTCATTTCCTCTCTAAGCCTCTGTGGGTATTCACTTAGTTGCTCAGGGACAAAACTCTGGGTTTCATCTCTTAGCTTAGCATTGGCCAGTGCCAGAGATTTTGTCCTTTCAGGTTCTGGCTATTGCTGTGAGTCCTGGACTGTTTCTGTATTGCTGCTCAAACATCTATTTTGGCTTTCTTTCATCTCTGGCTCTCTCCAAAATGTTTCCTCTTTTAAAGGATTCCAGTAAACTAATCAAGAACCATTTTGAATGGGTAGAGTCACATCTCATCTAATTAAAAGTCCTACCTACAATTGGGTATGCCACATCTCTGTGGAGATAATCTAATAAAAGTTTTCTGCCCTACAGTATTGAATCAGGATTAAAAGAAGCAGCTACCCTTATAAGATTTGATCAGGGTTAAAACATGGCTTTTCTGAGGTACATAATAGATTCAAACCGTCACATTCTACCCTCTGGACCCACAAAAAACATGTTTCTTCCATATATAAAATACATTAATTCCATGCCTAGAGTGTACAATGATAGTGACTAAATATACAAATTAAAAAATGTTTTTGCATGAAGAAGAACAAAGCAATGTCAACATTGCAGGCTGTTGAAAATAGATAGTAATTCATATTTTACGACTTTAACTTATATACAAACAACGAACAAACATACAAGTGAATTTTTGGAGGCTCTGTTTTAGAGCTGGTGAAAAAAAACTTTAACTTATATGTAAGACTAAAGCAAAAAAGTTTATTTGGTACAAAATTTATATTTTGACTAGTGCATTTCCTAATATAACTTATGAGGACAGTTTAATTGAAAATCATAAGTACATGGAACCTTGAGTAGGGCAGGAGATTTTGTAGGTTTGTCCAGAGTGATGCTCTAATAAATACCAGAGTGATTTGCACAGTGAATAAAAGAGTATTTGCAAAGTCCCCTTGGGGGAATGGTGAGAAAGGGGGAAAATTCAACTTCCCCATTTGGAGAATTCCTGATATTCTCACAAGCAGTGGGGACAACCAAAGCAATAGGCTGAGCCCTCAGTCTTGGAGTTTGTTCATATGAAACCTATCCCCGCAAAGGATAGGCTAAGCCTACTTAAAATTAGACCTAACAGTCACCCCCAAGAGAACCTCTTTTGTTGCTCAGATGTGACCTCTCTCTCTCAGCCAACACAACAAGCAACTCACTGCCCTCCCCCTCTCTACATGGAACATGACCCTCAGGGGTGTGGACCTTCCTGGCACTATGGGACAGGAATCCTAGAATGAGCTGGGACTCAACACCAAGGGATTGAGAAAACCTTCTCAACTGAAAGGGGGAAGAGAGAAATGAGACAAAATAAAGTGTTAATGGCTGAGAGATTCCAAACAGAGTCGAGAGGTTATCCTGGAGGTTATTCTTACACATTAAATAGATACCCCTTTTTAGTTAAGGTGTAACAGAGAGGCTGGAGGGAACTGCCTGAAAATGTAGAGCTGTGTTCCAGTAGCCATGTTTCTTGGAGATGATTGTATAATGATATAGCTTTCACAATGTGACTGTGTGATTGTGAAAACCTTGTGTCTGATGCTTCTTTATCTACCTTATGAACAGGTAAGTAAAACGTATTGATTAAAAATAAATAAATAATAGAGGGAACAAATGTTAAAATAAATTTAGTAGATTGAAATGCTAGTGATCAATGAAAGGGAGTGGTAAGGGGTATAGAAAAAAAATAGGGGAAACAAATGCTAATATATGTTGGATAAATGGAAATACTAACAGTCAGTGAGAGGGAGGGGTAAGGTATGGTATATATGAGTTTTTTCTCTTTTTTCTGGAGTGATGCCAATGTTCTAAGAAATGATCATGGTGATGAATATACAACTATGTGATGATATTGTGAGCTATTGATTATATACCAAGAATGGAATAATCATATGGTAACAATGTTTGTGTTTGTATGTTGTTATGTTTAAAAAAATTTTTTTAATTAAAAAAATACATTAATTTCATTACAATATCACAAAGCTTTAAAGCATTTCAGTAACCATACAAATGCAATACAAAGTAAAAGCCATGTTCTAGTTTGCTAGCTGCTGGAATGCAATATACCAGAAACAGAATGGCTTTGAAAAGGGGGAATTTAATCAGTTGCTAGTTTACAGTTCCAAGGCTGAGAAAATGTCCCAATTAAAACAAGTCTATAGAAATGTCCAATCAGAGGCATCCAGTGAAAGATACGTTGGTTCAAGGCCGATGAAGTTCAGGGTTTCTCTCTCACGTGAGAAGGCACATGGTGAACACAGTTAGGGCTTCTCTCTCAGCTGGAAGGGCACATGGTGAATACGGTGTCATCTGCTAGTTTTCTCTCCTAGCTTCTGGTTTCATGAAGCTCCCGGGGAGGCATTTTCCTTCTTCATCTCCAAATGTCGCTGGCTCATGGACTCTCTGCTTCGTGGTGCTGCAGCATTCTCCAAAATGTTCCCTCTTTTATAGGACGCCAGAAAATAAGACCCACCCAAATGGATGGAGACACATCTCCCCCAATCCAGTTTAACAACCACTCTTGATTGGGTTACATCTCCAGGAAGATGATCTAATTACAGATTAGGGATTATATTGCCTTTACAAAATGAGATTTAGATTAAAACATGACTTTTCTAGGGGACATACATCCTTTCAAACCAGCACAAGCCAGTAAAATCTCATCAAAGTCAGTTACAAACATGGCCTGTCCTAAGGTAAAAAATTTTCTGGCTCTAGACCTGTGAAACTCAGAACAGGTTATCTGCTGCTATTATATAGAGGAGGGACAGTCATAGGATCCTTGTTTCCATTGCCATAGGGGAGAAATTGAAAAACACGGGTAAGTGGACTAAACAGTTCTGAAAACAGGCAGGGCAAACTCTATTGGATTTCAAAGTCTGAGAGTCATTTATCCTCAAGGCTTCAGAAAGCAGCAATCCCACCCTTTTCAAGGCCTTGCACAGCAGCCTTCTCTCTTTCCAAACACTGGGGTGAGTTGTAACACTGGAATTCATTGGGGGGACTACCTTTTTCTCAGCTCCACCCTCTCTATACATTGGGGCAGCACCCAGGATATATGTCATTTCCGGGATATGTGCTCAACCCCTCCAGAAAAATGGGGTGGCAGCAAGGTTCCCCCAAATCCCTGGTTTATGCATTTCACCCTCTCTGATGCCTGAGGTGGCACAACTTTTCCTGAGAAATGAAGTGGGAGGCGTTTGGGGCAAACTCACCCCTGGCCTGAGATTTCCTAGCTCCAGACCTTTAATTCCATGGTTCTGCCTCTGAAGTAATTTTTCTTCAATTTGTCCCTTTTCTGCCCCTTTTAGTCCACACTGGTAGCAGTTCTGTTTAGACAGATCCCACAACACTCTTGTAGGTTTTTTATGTATTGCGCTG
Organism: Myrmecophaga tridactyla; assembly: GCA_004026745.1. NCBI lineage: Eukaryota > Metazoa > Chordata > Mammalia > Pilosa > Myrmecophagidae > Myrmecophaga > Myrmecophaga tridactyla. The sequence continues at coordinate 33,910 of PVIY010020738.1, forward strand.
GGATTGTAACCAACAGACAGTAGGACTTTCCACAAATCCTTTCTGGAGAACTCCATCTCTGGTCCTCACTTGTCCTGTAAAGGCTGCTGCTTCTGTGTTGATTAAATCTTCATATGGGGCCCTATCCACTGGGGTCCCACTTTCTGGAAGCCCAGAATTTTCCAGACCACCAATTTCTGGTTTCTTTGTACCCAAGAGTTCAAGTCTCAGCTTATCTCATTCCTGTCACATTTTACTATAAGCTTCAAGGAGCAGCCAGACTGCATATTCTACATTTAATTTGGAGATTTCTTCTGCTAAATATCCAAGTTCATTACCCTCAAATTCTGCCTTCCACCCATAAGGAATACCTTCCTTCCAGTTTGCAATGACATGCTCATCATTTCTGTTTAAAACCTTATCAGAAGTATCTTTAGAGTTTGCATTTCTACCATCAGTCTTTTCAAAACATTCTAGGCCTTCTCTATCATGCTCCTCACAACTCTTCCCCTTCTCCATTTAAAAAGCCTTTCCAACATGTTTGGTATTTGCAAACTGTAGCAGCACCACACTTCTCTGGTACCAAAGTCTGTAGTAGTTTGTTAAGCTGCTGGAATGCAATATTCCAGAAATGAAGTGGCTTATAAAAAGGGACATTAATAAGTTATAAGTTTACAGTTCTAAGGCCATGAAAAGGTCCAAATCAAGGTACCAACAAGAGGTTACCTTCCCAAAAAAGGTTGATGCTGTCCAGAACACCTCTGCAGCTGAAAAGCACATGGCAGGCATCTGTTGGTTCTTGTTCCTGCGTCCATTGCTTCCAGCTTCTGATGCCAGTGGTTTCTTCTCTAAACATCTGTTGGCATTCACTTAGCCACTCAGGAACAAAACTCTTGGCTTCATTTCTTAGCTTAACATCAACTGGAGACTTATTCTCTTCAGGTTCTAGCTATTTCTGTGAGTTCTTGCTTAGCATCTGGGCTATTTCTATCTCGATCTCCAAATGCTCTCTCTTTTGGCTCTGGTCTTTCCAAAATGTTTCCTCTTTTAAAGGATTCCAGTAAACTAATCAAGACCAACGTTGAATAAGTGGAGTCAGATCTCATCTAATTAAAAGGTCACACCCACAATTGGGCATGTCATATCTCCGTGAAGATAATCTAATGAAAAATCTAATGCCCTACAGTTTGAATCGGGATTAAAAGAAACAGTTGCCCCCACAAGATTGGATCAGGATTAAAATGTGGCTTTTCTGGGGTACATAATAGAGTCAAATTGGCACAACTTGTAAGTACTTTAGTATGCATCTCTAAAAATAACATTTTCCTATAAAGAAATATTCCTTAATATTGTCTTATGTCTAATCCATATACAAAGTTCCCCAGTGGTTGAAAAAGTAAATGTACTTGTTCACATCAATGAAAAGTCAATAATGGATCTTTAGGTATATCTCCTGAAGTGGAAATAGGAACCCATCTCATTCCCTATTTTCTTGACTCTGTGTCTTCCGTGTTGGCTTCTCTCTCAGGCATCTCTTCTCCACATCCAGAAGCTCTTGGTTTACAACCCTTAGAACTAAGAAGCCTTCAGGTCAGAAATCTGGGAGACATCCTGGCTTCCTCTTTTTCTCTTATACCCCACATCCGTATGTCCCTAATGTCTCTAATGTCACAGAATTCCATCACACTGGGCATAAGGCCTTGGCTGTACTGTTCCATCTGCTTGGAATGTTCTTCTCCCAGACACCCTCATGACCTACTCCCTCATACCCTTCAAGTCTTTGATGAAATGAGATCTACTTTGAGCATCCTGTTGAATATTGGTTAAGAGGTGACACTAAAGCTGAGATCTAAATGATGAGAAAGAGCCAGCCATGTGAAGACCTGGGAAAGGAGTGTCCTGGGCAGAGGGAACAGCAAGTACAAAGGCCCTGAAGTAGGAAATTGCTGAGTCTATTTGAAGACTAGAGAGAGGGCCATTGCCTTTGGAATTTAATGGGGAAAGTTTTAAGGAGGCAGGGTCAGGGAGAGTGGTAGTAGAGAAGGTTGAAAAGGTAGGTAGTGGGCAGATACCAATTACCCTGTAGGATAAAACGGTTTGAATTTTTATTCTAAGTGCAATGGGAAAAGATTCAGAAGTTACTGATCAGGAAGGTGACATGGTTTTATATAGTTCACCCTGGTTTCCATGGAGATAATCAATTGTAGGGAGGGGCAAGAATGGAAGCCCAGGGAGGAAGCTATTATAATAAACCAGGAGAGAGATGGTGGTGGCTTGGTTGAGGGTAGTCATAGTGGAGGACTGAGAACTGATCAGAATCTGAATGCTTTTTAAAAGTAAAGCTGATGAGACTTGCTGATGGATTGAATGTATGCATGTGTATGTGTAGGGTAGAATAGAGAAGAATTGAGAATGACTGAGATTCTTGGCTTGTGCACCTGGATGGACAGTGGCAACTTTTATTGGGATGAGAAAGATGGTGGGGGTGGGAGAAGGAGTCTGAGATTTAAAGGTGGGGAGTGGGAGACCAACACTTATTTGGAAATGTGAAATTATAAATCCCAAGGATGATAGCAGTTGGAGAACTGAGTGTCCAAGACTGCAGCTCTGGGAGAGGTAGGAGCTGGCTTCCCTACTTCTTTCCCTCTCTACGCTTCCTCACCTGGGGTGGGATACACCTGGAGGCAGGTTCCACAAAGCAAACCACCCTTTTCCCTTAGCCAGGCAGGACCAGTTTGGGGAGTCAGAGGAAAGGGAGGTATGATTACTGGCACTTGGTTGGGGTGGCCTCTCTTCTCTGTCCTGTCACCTATATTTTAGGGGTCAGTGGTCTGCATGGAGAGAAGATGAGTATACTGAGTTTGCTGCCTTTGGTTTCCCTTTCTTGCCAGCATGGAATGATGGTCGAATCCGAGCCTTCGCCCCAGAGACAGGCCGGTTGATGTACCTCATCAACAGTGCCCACCGGATCGGAGTGACCGCCATTGCCACCACCAGTGACTGCAAAAGGATTATCAGTGGCGGCGGGGAAGGGGAGGTACTGTTCTTGAAAGCATAATCTTCAAAAATTAGCCCTTGATTTAGAGCAGCTGCCTCATGGGAGGCCATCCATTTGATTTTACCTGTACTAGGATACAGGCAGGACAAATTATGATGTTGATGAAATGCTGAAATATGTCATAAATTAAAGTCACACCCCTGAAGTGGTATTTTGACAGTTTTGGAATAATAGTTCCTTTCCCTGAGGGCCATAGTTCTATAAATTGCCTTTATCCTATCTTGTCTTTTGAGGCCCCTGATATTTTTAGAATTAATCCTTTAATACAATCAGACATATGACCATTATTTTTATTTCCGTCCATCATTTCAGAGAGCCTAAAACCCCTTTCACACACACATTTATCACTCTTCTTCTCTCCTCTACTCATCAGCTTTCTTTTCTCTTGTCCCAAAGCCTTCCCTTTCCCTATTTAGGGATTTCCGCAGCCTGTCCAATTTTTCATAGCCTAAAGCATTTTCTTTTCCCTTCTTTTCTCCAGGCTATCATAGGAAGGACTTATCAGGGAAAAGGATATGGAGCTTTTAGCAGAGTTTAAACAATACAGATTAGTGGCTAAGAATCTGGGCTCTGGAGTCAGGGTACTTGGGCTCAAATTTCAGTTCTACCAGTTTCCATCTGTGTGAGCTTGGGCACGTTCTTAAACCTCTCTGTGCTTCAGTTTTCTAGTGTGTAAAGTGAATATAATATTCCTATTAATGAGATGGCTTATATTCTTCATTTTGTACTGAGTCTTCACAATCTGATTTGTGTTTTACATTAGCACATCTCAATCTGGACTAGCCCCGTTTCGGGGACTCCATGGACACATGCCCTAGAAATGGCTTCCCTGCTTTCTGCCCTTGTTTTACTTCCTTCCCTTATCACTTCAGCCTTGGTCTTGTTGACACCCCTGGCTTCCTTGCTTGCTCCATTATCCTCTGGGGCATCTGCCTTGCTGCTCCCTACACATGGCTTAGACCAGACCATCTGCCCTCTGGGTGCTGGGCTGATAAAAACTGTAGGAGGAAATCACACTTATGAACTCATTTGTAATTGCCCTTGGCTCTGGCTCAGCAGTCCTTTTACGCTACCTAGTCAGTGCCTCCTCCCATTCCCCAAGCCAGGTCTTTACTAGTCTTTAAGGTCTTTGTAAGTACGAGAGGTCTGGGCTTCTAGCCTGCAGGTATGCACTGATATGGATGCAATAGTTGCTAAAGTACTGAAGTATTTCTCTATTCATTGATAAGTGGTCCTTGCCTGAGTGTCCCAGTTATGAGGACCCCAACCCCATTGCCCTGTCTCCTTCTCCCAAGTGTCCCCAGACCTCCCTACAATCCCAGAGCTAAAGGGTTAATGACCTGCATATCAAAAGCCTTGTTCCCTAGATATTTTTAATAGCAGCTCTGGGGATGATGTAGGCTGCCTGGTGTAGTGGGGTTTTAAGATAAGAGATTTGTTTTCTTTAACACTTAGTCATTGTCTCACCCCATGTCATAACATAGGGAACCATTTGGACACATGATACTGTGCTTCCTCCTTTTCTTCACTTGGAGAAGGTAGACAGTGAATGTTTTATCTTCATTTAAGGTTATTTTCCTTATAATCTTATGACATAGAACTAAATCTAGTCTGTTATAACTTACGCTCACAGTTGTTAATCTAGCGTTCACCCAGACCCCTGTTCTTCACCGTCCTGTAGTATTGAACAGAGTGGTTTCTGCTCTTCTTTTTTATCACTCCAACATATTCATCAGAATGTGTAAGCATCTGAAGCATCTGACTCCATTGTTATGTTCTCTAGTAGTAGTCATGCCAGAGCTTTTCTCATAAAGGACACCTGATTGCATTATAAATATCTCTCCTTTTATTTATCCTTTCTTGTTACAATTAGGGCATCACATTGACTTTTTTGATATATATGTAGATTGTATTATCAGTGAATTTTATTTCAGGATAGTAAAAGGGTATTAGAAAATATCTGTTAGATAAGGCAGGTATTGGATTTGATGGGATTGAGAACTACTGACTTAAATTATTAAAACTGAGCAACAGATGTGAAAATTTAAATAGGGCTCTGAGGACCCAAGCAATGTCCTGATGGCACCAGAAATTTGAGAGCAACTCTCAGCGCAAACGAGTTGACATATTATTTCGCTTGATTTAGTAGCAGCCCTCGCATGATTGGTTTCAGGAATGAATGTCCAATAAATAGCTCAGCCCGAAAGCAGAAACAGGTACTGGATAATTGGCAGCATTTTGCTGGGCCCCTTGGAAGATGATCACGTCATCTTATACCTGCCCTTCAGCTTGGCTTTCCCAGCCCATGCAAGTGAAATAAGAAAAGGGAATTAAAAAAAAAAAAAAAAAAAAAAAAAAAAAAAAAAAAAAAAAAAAAAAAAAAAAAAAAAAAAAAAAAAAAAAAAAAGGCAAGCTCAGCAGAAGTTGAAAAGCTCTTAGAATCGCTTTTTGTGCCTTTTATCCTTTCCCGAGTCCCAAGGTTGTATTGAGAGTCTGTGCTCTGCTGCTTTCCAGGTGAGGGTGTGGCAGATTGGCTGCCAGACCCAGAAGCTGGAGGAGGCCCTGAAGGAGCACAAGTCCTCCGTGTCCTGTATCAGGGTGAAGAAGAATAACAAGGAGTGCGTCACGGCCAGCACAGACGGCACATGCATCATTTGGGACCTTGTGTAGGTGGTCCGTGATGAGAGGTGGAAGTGAGACTCCCTAAGAGCCCAGGTCTAGCACTAGCATTTATGGAACCTGAGAGAAATTTCAGACAAAGGGTAGAAATCTTATTTAAGGACACAATAAAGAGGCTGGTCACCAGGAGCCATTCATCTCTACCCTGTTCCTTGATGTTTAGGGTTTACAGATGTTGGTGGCAAAGGCATAGTTTTGAGGAGGAGCTGAAAGCTTAGAAGTTTCTGGATGAATAGGGAAGTAGCTTTGTTGATACACACAGTGAAGCCACATGATTTGACTTACGCAAATTCAACTCTAAGTGTTCTGGGAAACAAGGGAGCTAGGGAAATTGTAAGTACTGCAGGCGGTTCCTCTTTTTCAACCTGCTCAGTCAAGTCAGACCCAGAATGAGCAGGCGACAGAGGGGTGGGTGTTGAAAGTGACATAAATTTGCTCTTCCCCTCAGTTGGCCACATTCCCAGGGGATTCTGAGAGCATATCATTTTCCCCAAACGGTGCCAAATGTAACCAACCAGACCAAAGCGTGTGAACTCAATTGTAGGAGTAATCCAAGGGATTTTCAAGGGAGGTTTTTGAATTTTTGATTATAAGCATTTTTTCTGTGTGCTTTTATTATCAAACCAGGCCCCTGTCCCAGCCCCCCATCCATTGCCCCACACCCCTCTGCCATTCCAAAGATGAATTCCCTCCATATATATAAGACTTGAATAAATATAGGGGTGGGAAAGGAGATACACATACACACAGAGACAAAAGAATATTAAATGTTCAACTGGAAAGAAGAGAATGAACAAAGCAGAATACTTTTCATTTAATATTTTGAAAAAACAGAAACAAACCTCTGTTTTCTAATCCCTTGGGTTTGGGGTCATCTGGGAATCTTGTTAAGGTATAGATTTTGATTCAGTGAGTCTGGGTAGGGGGCTGAGATTTCACATTTCTAACAAGCTCCCAAGAGATGCCCAGGGGCCAAGTTGTAAGAAGGTGTTATCTTACCCTGGAGCTTCCCATTGGGAAAATGCAGAACTAGAAGAACATGTCTGAGCTTATTTCTATGGGTGGTTTATGATGATCTCAAATCCTTAAAGCCTCCCTATTGTTTAGCAGGAATATTTAGCTCAGTTGTGCCAAAATCTTTAGGAATGCTCAACTCAAAGCTAAGCTTACCTGAAGTTATTTCCAGAGGACCTCTTTTGTTACTCAGATGTGGCTTCTCTCTCTCTAAGCCCAACTCTGCAAGTGAAATTATTTCCTCCCTTCCCATCCACTGTGTGGAACATGACTCCCAGGGGTGAAAGTCTCCCTGGCAATGTGGGAGATGACTCCCAGGGATGAACCTGGCCCTGGCACCATGGGATCAACAATGCCATCCTGACCAAAAGGGGATAAAGAATTGTAACAAATAAGGTATCAGTGGCTGAGAGAGTTCAAATAGAGTTGAGAAACTACTCTGGAGGCTACTCTTACATAAGCTTCAGCTAGACATTGCTATTTATTATGGTTTGCCAACCCCCAACCAAATCCATTTCTGCCAACCCCAAGGAACATCTAGGGCTTTATCTGAGATTCTACAAAGGTTCCATGCACTATGATTACCTTCAGATGGGTTCCTAAGCTAGGTAAGTCCTGAAACCCAGAGGGGCCAGCCTCTCCAGAACATCAGCTCTTTCCATCCCCTGTCCCATATTATTGACAGCCCTTTCCAATGTGAAAAAGTTAGAACAGGTATAGGCCAAATACTTCCAAAGAGTGGGAGAAAGATCAAAGGAGAAAATGGACCTACAACTGAGAAGATAGGATTTGACAACTGAGTATGACTGCTGAATCGTTATATTGATATTTCTTTTAGTCTTCAGTGTCTCGGAGCAGCTAGAAGGAAAAACCTAAAACTGTGGAACTATAACCCATACCAACTCTGAAATCTGTTCTATAACTAATCGTTGTGATATGCTTTGAAATTTATTGCTTTTTTTGTATATATGTTATTTTTTACAATTAAAAAGTTTTTTAGGAAAATAATGCTCAGCTTACACATCATGTTTGAAAACTTCTCTAACGAGAAGAAACTGTGAAGAAGGTGCTTTTTTTTTGAACCTGGCCTGTGAGATGCCCACCCAGCACCCCTAGGTTTATGGAAAAAGAAGCAATATCCACTTGTTTCCGGATATAATATCTAAAACAATGGTTCTCAGATTTGTGCACATAAGAATCATCTGGGATGCTGGTTAAATATGTAGATCTGGGTGCCCTCTTCCAACCTACTAAATTCAGATCCCTAGAGGTGGGGCCCAAGAATCTCCATTTCTAAAAAGCCCACACTTTGCCCCTCACTGTGGAATGGTGCCCTTGGGAGACAGTAGTTTGGCACTGGATCAGCCTCTCCTACTTTCTTCTAGTCAGCATTTGGGCTTCCCGCTGTGTTCTGTGCTTTGCTTTAGAAATGGGCTCCACCAGCATCTTCTGGCAGCCATGGATAGGTACAGTTGGGAGGTAACAGAAGTGGGGTGGGCAGGATAACCAGGTCCCTGTTTTGAAGAATCACAAGTGCTATTGTGCTGAGCAGCTTGAGCTGTTTGGGATAGATCAACCAACAAGCATCCAAGCTGGTACCAAATCTAGTTTGAATAGTAAATAAATTTTCTGGGGAAGAGAAAGCTGGGTTTCACAGCTTTTAAATCTGTTTTTTTTTTTTTTTTTTTTAAGGCGTCTTCGGAGGAATCAGATGATCCTGGCCAACACCTTATTCCAATGTGTTTGCTACCACCCTGAAGAATTCCAGATCATCACCAGTGGAACAGACAGAAAGGTAAGGGCTCCCCCTGACCAAAGCGAGACACTACAGGAGAGAGAAGCACACGGAGGAGTAAGCATGCTAGGGGGTCATCTGCCCTGCCCACCAAATCAGATCAGCCAGATTTTGGCCTAATCACCTGTATATCCAATTAATGAAACTTGGATACCTCTAATTGAGACTTTGAGATAATTGAATATGTTGTATTGTTTTACTTTTTCACTGTCTATTGAAAAAAAATGATGGTTTTTAAAATATAAAAATATTGTGGGAAAAATGCCTCTGAACATAGATTTCTTTCTACCCTACCTCCTCGCTCTCTACTAAGACAATAAGATCTAGGGGTAGAGCTTGTCCCTGTTAAGGCTTCCTAGGTGATTGTGATGCCAAGTCCAATTAGGGAACTTCTGCCCAAAGACACTGTCATAAAAATCCATGAAAGATGTTGCTGTTCCAAGCCAGGATTTATGGGAGGACATGAGTTCTGCCAGGATTCTAGTCTCAGAATACTGGACATGTTCATTTTTTTATGTCTCATTCAGCCCACATTGGCACAACCCATGACTGGCTTGTGGGCTAGATCAGCCCCTGCTTGGAACTGGGAAGCAACACACAACCCAGAACGTCATTGCAAACGCTGCGATATATGGTTCGTAAAGTCTGAATTGGCACGATCTTTGCCATATTCTAGGTTTTTGTTTATGAGACTTGAATTCCAGAAACAGACAAGTTTCCCCTTATTAGAAGGTAGAACTTTCACTAGATTATTGGAATCACAAATCTGTAAACCAAGCACTATTCTTAGTGCTGGGGATACAGTAATGTTTCTGCCTTCATGGAAATAACCAGGTGAGTGGGAGAGCGGTTTTCCATGACTTGGGGTCCCTGTTCGAGGGTCCAGTGATTGGCAGCAGCGATGTCGAACGGGATGCAGGAGACTTCTGCACCGGAGTCTAATAGCCCCTGGAGCCATTGGCCGGCCACCTTGAACTTCATGATGGGCCGTGCAGAGCTTTTTAAGGGGACAGTCCACATCAGGGTTTTGGGGGCGCCTGACGGGCCTCTTGGTGAAGGGGCTGAGGCCTGCCCCTTGGGAAGTTTAAAGGCTGTTGCGGACGTGAGGAAGAAC
>PVIY010020739.1:0-21563 GCA_004026745.1 Myrmecophaga tridactyla
GGTAAGCCCCCGCTAGACCCCGGACCTTGGGGACCCTGCCCCCCAGGGACAGACCCAGCCAAGGGCCCTTCTGCCTCCATCTTGCTAACACTACCTTGGTATCCAGAAGGGCCAGAGGCTTGTCCTGCAGAAGGATAAATCCTTTTCCCCTCCTCTGCGCTCCACTGGGGGTGGGTGGGCAGGATGAGGTGTCTGAGGGCTTGGCCAGGGCATTAGGTCCAAGTTGCAATCAGCAGCAGCCCAGCCCCACCACCCCTTCCTTGACCCACACCCCATCAAGGACAAGATGCCAAGCCCAGGACAGGGGAGGGGGAGGGGCCCATCAAACCCCATCCTCTACCCCCAGGCCTCACACCAATTTGTTCTTACCTTGGACTTTAGCAATAATGGAGAGCCAGGCTGTGTGTTTACTTTGTGGGAGAAGGGGTCATTGGCCTTGGCCCCTGTGCCTTTTCTACCCGAGGGGAGCCTGAGCTTTGGGCTGCTGGGGTATTAGGGGAGGGCTGGTCAGAAAGAGAGGTTCACTGTCCCTAGTGCCTGGAGGTTGTGGCCGAGGGAAACCAAGGGGGTGGGCTCGTGGCTGCAGTGCCTGGGGATAAGTCCGGGGTGGGGGCTATGCGGGGATCCAAGGCGTCCAGAGTGAGGGCTGGTACCTGCAGTGCCTGGCTGCTTCGGGAATCAGCTAGAAGCCAAGCTAGACAAACCAGAAGTGGTGAATTGGATGTGCTACCGCAAAACAGAGGACTTCTTTACCATCTGGCTGGACCTCAACATGTTCCTACCCCTTGGGGTGAACTGCTGGATCGATAACACCAGGTGCAGGCCGTCCCCTCTGCCCCAGCCCCCACGCCCTGCCCAGTGGCTGCTAGCCTGCTGAATGTCCCACTGCTCCCAGGGTTGTCTACAACCGCAGTTCTGGGCGTGTGTCCAATGCCCCTGGTGTTCAGATCCGCGTCCCTGGCTTTGGCAAGACCTACTCTGTTGAGTACCTGGACGACAACAAACTAGCCGGTATGTGTACTGGGGGAAAGAGCAGGAGGTTCCAGGTTGTTGTGGGCCAGCAGGACCAGCCCTTGGGAGCCAGGGCCAGAGCTCCCAATGCTGCTGCCTCCCCACAGGTTATATGCACACACTGGTCCAGAATCTGGTCAACAACGGGTACGTGCGGGATGAGACGGTCCGGGCGGCCCCCTATGACTGGCGGCTGGAGCCCAGTGAGTGTCTGTGTGGGTGAAGGGTTTGCAGGGATGTGGGTAGCCCCTAACCCTGACTGCCCTGACCACATCCACTCCCCTGCAGGCCAGCAGGAGGAATACTACCGCAAGCTCGCCGGGCTGGTGGAGGAGATGCACGCTGCTTATGGGAAGCCCGTCTTCCTCATCGGGCACAGCCTTGGCTGCCTGCACTTGCTCTACTTCCTGCTGCGCCAGCCCCAGTCCTGGAAGGACCGCTTCATAGATGGCTTCATCTCTCTTGGGGCCCCCTGGGGTGGCTCCATCAAGCCCATGTTGGTCCTGGCCTCAGGTGAGAGGACCTCTGGTCACCCACAATCCTGGGGAGATGGAAGAGGTGCTATGGGATGAAGCTGATGATAGGCCACCCTCACTCCAGCTTCTGCTCACAAAGCCATCTCAGACTAGCCTCTGGAGTGATTGCCTCCCTTCCCTGGGGCACAGCCCCTGTCATTGTCCCTGCCACCACCACTCTCCCCGAAAACCGTGAGCCTGGCCTGGACCACTAGAGGTCTACTGCCAAGAGTTTCAGAGACAACACAGGGAAAGCACAGAGGAAGTAAACACCAGAGACCTATTTCCTGTGGTCCCAGACCCACCCCGTTTCTAGCTGCTTTCCATGCCCAAGAGTCCCATTGTCCAAGGATCTGCCCTACTGAGGACAGATCTGCCAAGGTCAGGGTCAGACGAACCCGTAGAGACTCTTGCTCTAGCCTAAGGAGTGGCACCAGCATCCCAGCACTGACATAGCAGCCACCTGTTGCACACCCACTGAAGGCTAGGCAAGCCAGACTCAGCACTCCTCCTGGGAGCTCACAGCCTGGAGGAGGAAACAGGCAGTCGTCAGATAACCATACCAGTAAACTGAGACGGGGGTCTTGTTTCATCCATGCTAGCACTCAACTCCGAACCCTACCCCACATAGGCCATAGAGTCTGATGGACACTTGCTCTGGGAAGGTCAGCCAGCACCAGCACTCCACCATTTCATATGCACGTCCATCCTCAGAACACTCCTCCCTGCCCTCCTTTTGTGGCCCCATAACCTTGCCCCACTGAGGGGTTATGGGCCTTCCAATTGTATAAGCACACATCTCACAACCAGTGAATGCCAGGCATTTTCTAGTAAGGCTGAGTCAAGTGTCTGGATTGGGCTGGGGAAGGGGGTGGGTTAGGGGGTGGCCAGGCCTAGCTTCCCACCCCACCTTGCTCCATGCCCACAGGTGACAACCAGGGCATCCCGATCATGTCCAGCATCAAACTGAAAGAGGAGCAGCGCATGACAACCACCTCCCCCTGGATGTTTCCCTCCCAACGGGCGTGGCCTGAAGACCATGTGTTCATTTCCACACCTAGCTTCAACTATACAGGCCGTGACTTCCAGCGCTTCTTTGCGGACCTGCATTTTGAGGAAGGCTGGTACATGTGGCTGCAGTCACGTGACCTGCTGGCAGGGCTGCCGGCCCCTGGTGTGGAAGTATACTGTCTGTACGGCGTGGGCTTACCCACGCCCCGTACCTACATCTATGACCATGGCTTCCCCTATACGGACCCTGTAGCTGTGCTGTATGAGGATGGTGATGACACAGTGGCCACGCGCAGCACCGAACTCTGTGTCCGCTGGCAGGGCCGCCAGCTGCAACCTGTGCACGTGCTGCCTCTGAGTGGCATCCAGCACCTCAACATGGTCTTCAGCAACCAGACACTGGAGCAAATCAATGCCATCCTGCTGGGTAACTACCGCCGTGGTGCCACTGCACCCCCAGCTGCCAGCCCATGGCCTCTACCCCCCGAATAAAGACTTTCCTTTGTTGCTGTAAGCCCCAAAGTGTATCCTGTGGCTTAAGGGACAGGCACTAGGGTCCAGAGGCTATGCTTTGTGGGGCATGGGCAAGATGGGCTCCGCTATAGCCTGTAGTTGAACCAGGCACCCTGAGATCCCCCTCTCCTTGTTTGCACTGTCTAGGCAGCCTGCCATCTGCACACACAGCTGTGGGATGGGGGCATATATGTGGAGCCATGGGTGCACGGAGGGAATGGTCTCAGCTGTTTCTCCCAGTACCCAAAAGGGCAGGCAAGACCCCACCTCTAAACAGGGCTTTTGGGACACATGCTGGGCGCCAGATGCTGCTAGGTGGGTGACAGAAGCACAAATGTTTACTATGTGGGAGAGGAATGCCGTTAATCAGGTCACTTCAGCCAGTGATCTGAGAGAAAAGTTGAGGGAGCAGCAAGAGGCAGCAGCGGGAACTGCCTGAGCCTTGAGGGTCAGGAAAGGCTTTCCAGAAGAGACAGTGCTACACTGAGCTCAGAGGGACAAGCAGGGTAACGTGGCTACTGGAAAGATTCTGGCTAAGCCTAAAGCACTGTGGAGCTGCTGAAGGGATTTTTTTTTTAGCACAATTTACATATGACAAAAAATTAGTATTGTTACAGTATCTTAAGATAAATTGTCTTTGAATGAGAACTTCCTTTCTAGTACCTGTAGGTCTGTAAGATATATCCAGAAAATTTACTACCGTGGGAAATGAAGACAGCTTAAATCATATGGAGGGGGAAGAGGGCCTATGGTTTTCCTTTTTTAGTATTGTAACACCGTCCTTCAGGCAGCTGAGGGAGTTTCATATTTTCTTTAGACATCGTTAGGCATTGAAGCTCTTGTAGTACAATTTTTAAAAAAAATTTTATTAATAAAACCAATCAACATACAATATGAACATTCTTTTTTATCACATAGTTGCATATTAATCATCATGATCATTTCTTAGAACATTTCCATCAATTCAGAAAAAGAAAACAGAAAAAAAATTCATTATATCTTACCTCTTACCCCTTCCTTTCATTGATCACTAGTATTTCAATCTACTAAATTTATTTAAACATTTGTTCCCCCTATTATTTATTTATTTTTAATCCATATGTTTTACTCATCTGTCCATAAGGTAAATAAAAGAAGCATCAGACACAAGGTTTTCACAATCACACAGTCACATTGTGAAAGCTATATCATATAATCATCTTCAAGAAACATGGCTACTAGAACACAGCTCCACATTTTCAGGCAGTTCCTCCAGACTTTCTGTTACGCCTTAACTAAAAAGGTGATACCTATTTAATGCATAAGAATAACCTCCAGGATAACCTGTCGATTCTGTTTGGACTGTCTGAGCCATTGACACTTTATTTTGTCTCATTTCTCTCTTCCTTCATTCGGTCAAGAAGGTTTTCTCAATCCCTTGGTGCTGAGTCCCAGCTCATTCTAGGATTTCTGTCCCACATTGCCAGGAAGGTCCACACACCTGGGAGTCATGTCCCACGTAGACGGGGAGGGCAGTGAGTTTTGTTGTCGTTTTGGCAGAGAGAGAGGCCACATCTGAGCAACAAAAGACGTTCTCTTGGGGGTGACTCTTGGGCCTAATTTTAAGTAGGCTTAGCCTATCCTTTGCGGGATTAAGTTTCATATGAACAAACCCCAAGATTGGGGCTCAGCCTATTGCTCTGGTTGTCCCCACTGCTTGTGAAAATATCAAGAATTCTCCACTTAGGGAAGTTGAATTTTCCCCCTTTCTCACCATTCCCCCAAGGGGACTGTGCAAATACTTTTTTATTCATTGTTCAAATTCTTCTGGGATTTATCGAGGCATTACTCTGGACAAACCTACAAAATCTTATGCTCTACTCAAGGTTCCATGTACTTATGGTGTTCAGTTAAGCTGTCCACATAAGTTGTATTAGGAAATGCACTATTTGAAATATAAATTTTGTACCAAATAAACATTTTTTTGCTTTAGTCTCACACATAAAAGTTTTAAAATATGAATTACCATCTATTTTCAACACCCTGCATTATTGACATTCCTTTGTTCTTCCTCATGCAAAACATTTTAAAATTTGTACATTTAGTCACTATCATACACTCTAGGCATTCCTAGATTATATCATCTCAGTCTTTATCGTATATCTTTCCTTCTGATTTCATCTGTGCCCCCAGGCCTCCTCCCTCTATCATTCTCACATTCAGCTTCATTCAGTGTTCTAACATTATTGTATTACAGTTAGGTAGTGTTGTGCTATCCATTTCTGAATTTTTACAATCAGTTCCGTTGCACAATCTGCAGCCCTGCAGTTCCAATTACCCAATATCTACCCTATTTCTATCTGCTGATGGTCTCTGTTCTTAACTGAAATTCTCCAAGTTCATTCATTAATGTTAGTTCTTATCAGTGAGACCATACAGTATTGTCCTTTTGCTTCTGGCTAATCTCACTCAGCATAATGTCCTTAAGGTCCATCTGTGTTGTTACATACTTCATAACTTTATCCTGTCTTACAGCTGCATAATATTCCATCGTATGTATATACCACAGTTTGTTTAGCCACTTGTCTGTTGATGGACATTTGGGTGTTTCCGTCTCTTGGCAATTGTAAATAATGTTGCTATAAACATTGGTGTGCAAATGTCCGTTTGTGTCTTTGCCCTCATGTCCTCTGAGTAGATACCTAGCAATGGTATTGCCCTGTCATATGGCAATTCTATACCTAGCTTCCTGAGGAACTGCCAAACTGCCTTCCACAGTGGTTGTACCATTTGACATTCCCACCAACAGTGGAGAAATGTGCCTCTTTCTCCACATCCTCTCCAGCACTTGTCGTTTGCTGTTTTATTGATAATGACCATTCTGGTGGGTGTGAGATGATATCTCATTGTGGTTTTAATTTGCATTTCCCTAATAGCCAGGGACGTTGAGCATCTCTTCATGTGCCTTTTGGCCATTTGTATTTTCTCTTCTGAGAAGTGTCTGTTCAAGTCTTTTGCCCATTTTGTAATTGGGTTGTCTGTCTTTTTATTGTTGAGTGCAGTACTACTTTTGATACCATATGAATTCTGTCATTTTGCTAGCACTGTGACTCTTGGGTCCACCATTCCATGAGAACAGTAACTCGATATTAATTTTTGTTACAAATTTCACAAGGGAGTGCTGCTGGGCATGTAGGTCCAGATTCTATTTTAAGGCTGTATATTCAGTTCTCAAAAATTGCCCACACCCATGGTGGTTACCTCACTGTTACTGGAAGGCCCCTCCCATCATGACCTTTTCTGCTTAAGGGTTTTTACCAGAGAAGGGATATGGGGCCAGATTTCCACTCTAGGGAAATAAAAAAAACTCTCTACGGGGTACAGTGTGGCGTGAGGGGGTCCAGGGCAAGTGTAGGGAATCTTGAGGAGGCCAGTGCAATATCCAGGTGGGAGAGGATGCTAGTTGAGACTGAAGCAGGAGAGTAAAGGGAAGGAGGTGGGCAGGTAAGGGGTCATTTGGGGAATACAATAACCAGGCGTGGCCATGGGTAAAGCCTAGCATGCCTCCAAGCCACCAGATAGATGGCCATGGTGCCTGTCCCTTAAAATAGGGAAGATGGGAGGACCACTAACCAACAAGGTCCAGATTTGAGCCTGGGAGAGGAGGCAAGGCAACAAAGGAGACACATGAACTGGGAGGGGAAGGTAACAAAGGACAAAAGAAATCAGGCCTCCTTGGTGCTGTTGGTAGGCCAAATGCAGGCTGAGACCTGGCCAATGGTGTGACAACCTTAGTGTTGGGAATTAACGTTAGAGTTGGGTTTAGGGTAGCCAGGGCAGGAAGAATCAGACTAGAATGGGGAGTAGGAGCTGAACACAGGCCCTGCAGTTCAGTGGCCAGAGGAGCAGACATTTGCCCCTCTGCTAAGAGGGCCCAGGGAGAACTGAGGGCCAGGCAGGGTCGTTCCTCCAACCCCCTTCCCAAGCTGTCTAGGCCCTGAGGAGAAGGTGAAAGCGAAAGAGAAGATGTAGAAAAGGGCCAGCAGCCTCCGGGGAAAGGTGAAAGCGAAAGTGGTAAGAGTCATAGGTGGAGCCCCAGGCAGAGACCGTTCTCTCAAACAGCCGCTTGCTCCTTTTGTCCTGACCCATCGACTCCCGACTCCGGGTTTACCCTGCCAGCCTCCACATGCTGAGGCCAGCGCTGGAGACTCGAGGGGGCTTTTCCTTCGAGAACTGCCAGAGGTGAGGGGGAGGGTAAGAGGGTTGATCCTGAGCTGCCAATATTCGCGTGCGTATTTTGGAGGAATGGGAGCCCCAGGACCTTTTCTCCTGGTGATGGTAATGGGGCGTGCATTGGGAACTACTCAGGTTCCAGGCTCACCCGGGGAGGTGAGGAAGAACGGGAAGGGGCTGGGGTGCAACGTAGGTTTCATAAACCGAAACCTGGGCCATCCTCCTCCGTTTCCAGAAATGAATCTTTGGAACACATCCTCCCAGGGCTCCGGGTCCCTCATGCACGAAAAACCGGGACTACGATCGCGGGCCTCGTGTTCCGAGTGAGAGGCGCGGGTCTGGGGGGCAGGGGGCTGGGGGGGCGGCCGGAGGCGGGCGGGCTGAGACAGCAGTTCCTCAACCTTCCCAGGACGGGGTCATCCTGGGCGCGGATACACGGGCCACTAACGACTCGGTCGTGGCAGACAAGAGCTGCGAGAAGATCCACTTCATTGCCCCCAAAATCTAGTGAGGACGCCTCCCAGCCGTTGCCCCATGCAAGTACCGCCCTTCCTGCCTCGCCCAGTTCCCGCAGATCCCCGCCCACCATGGCCCCCTTTTCGCCCTCAGCTGCTGTGGAGCTGGAGTCGCCGCCGACGCCGAGATGACCACGCGAATGGCGGCGTCCAACATGGAACTGCACGCGCTGTCCACGGGCCGCGAGCCTCGCGTGGCCACGGTCACCCGCGTTCTGCGCCAGACGCTCTTCCGGTGCTGGGGGCGGGGCTGAGGAGGTGGGACAGAAAGGGCAGGGCTGCTAGGGCCGCGAGCCGGGAAGAGGCGGCAAGAGAAGCTGGGCAACTGGGAGGAGTGTCCGTCATGCGGCACGAGACAACGGGAGGGGGCGGGGCTCCGGTCCAGGGGCGGGATTATAGGGACAGGGCCTAGATCCCGAGGTTCGCGACTGATAATTCTCCACCCTGCTTACAGGTACCGGGGCCACGTGGGCGCATCGCTGATCGTGGGCGGCGTGGACGTGACAGGACCACAGCTCTACAGCGTGCATCCCCACGGCTCCTACAGCCGTCTGCCCTTCGCGGCCCTGGGTGAGCAATTTCGCCCCTTGCCCACGAACCCACCCCGGAGACCCTGGCTTCGTGTTTGCTACTTTCCCCCACATGGAGGCTGCGGCTAACCTCAAATGCCCCTGCTGCCCGCAGGTTCGGGCCAGGACGCTGCCCTGGCGGTGCTGGAGGACCGGTTCCAGCCTAACATGACTGTGAGTGGTCCCTCCCCCCACCCCCACTACATGATTAGTGGTGGGAAGTACTCTCGGGAGCTGGGGGAGAGCACAGGGACCTTGACCCTGCCTGGAGTGGAACTAAGGAGCGAAAGAAGGGGGGATGGGGGAAGTGTCTGGACAAAGCCTGGGCAGCCCAGAGGATTAGAAGCTCAGAGAGGCCTGTTGACTGGAGCGGAGGGAGAAGGGAATGGCTGGTGGGGCAGTTGTCTGGAGTCTGGATTTTGTTGGGGTGGAGAAGTGGGTGATGTATATTGTCAGAAGTGGGTAAGGCTCAGGGAGGGAAGCCAGGCGAGCAGCTGGATTGGAGACCAAGACCAGACTGGGTGAGAGGGGCAGGGCAGTAGAAGGAGGGGACCCGGGGCCTCTGGAGAGAGAAGGCAGAACTTTAGGGATGGGAGATGAGGGTTGAAGTGGGAGGATAGATAGGTTAGGTGCTAATGAATGGTAAATAGTCTGGGATTCAGATTACCATAATCTCCATTTCACACACAAATGACCACAGCTGGAGGCAGCGCAGGAGCTGCTGGTGGAAGCGGTCACTGCAGGGATCCTGGGTGACCTGGGTTCCGGGGGCAGCGTGGATGCATGTGTGATCACAGGCACTGGTGCCAAGCTGCTGCAGACACTGAGCTCACCCACAGAGCCAGTGAAGAGGTGGGCGCCATGGGACTAGGGGACCACAGGGGAGGATGGGGCGGGGATAGCAGGAGAGGGGGCTGCAAGGAGAGAACATGATGGGCCCGTGCTGAGAGGTCTTTCTTGTCCCTGAAGGCTGGGCGGGTACCACTTTGCCCCTGGGACCACAGCTTTACTGACACAGATGGTAATGCCGCTGAACCTGGAACTGCTGGAAGAAACCGTGCAGGCCATGGAGGTGGAGTAGGCTGAGCCTTAGAGCTTGGAACAAGGGGATATTAACTCAGAAAATACAAGGTCCTAAACAGATGGCTGTGTCGTTCTTGGGTTTTATTATATTTGCTTCCTCATCTGCCTATCCATATCCATCTGCCTATCTGTTCTAGTTTGCCAGCTGCCAGAATGCAACACAACCAAAGATGGATTGGCTTTTAATAAAAGGGGATTTATTTAGTTAAAAATGTAGTTCTTCAGAGGAAAGGTAGCTAACTTTCCACTGAGGTTCTTTCTTACGTGGAAGGCACAGGATGGTCTCTGCTGGTCTTCTCTCCAGGCCCCTGGGTTCCAACAACTTTCCCCGGGGTAACTTCTTTCTGCATCTCCAGAGGCCTGGCCTGAGCTGTGAGTGCTGAGATGAGATATGCTGAGCTGCTTGGGCTGTGCTACGTTGAGCTCTCTCATTTAAGCACCAGCCAATTAAATCAAACATTCATTGCAGCAGGTTCACCTCCTAGCCGACTGTAATCAGCAACAGATGAGGTTCACATGCCATTGGCTCATGTCCACAGCAACAGAACCAGACACCTTCACCTGGCCAAGCTGACACCTGAACCTAACTACCATACTATCCATCCATTAACTTTTTTTTTTGGACTAGTATGTCCTTTAATCATTGAAGCCTTCATCCTCTCCTAGAATAAGGCCATACAACTCACTCATTGCAACTGTTCATGCAGGGGCATCCTCAGCCTGGAGCTCAAAAGTGGACAGGTTTTAGATGCCAGGGACTTGTTCACAGGAATCCCAAAGCCTGGAGGCTATCATGGATTTGTTGGAAGTCATCCTTCTACCTGTGACCTTAGTCCAGAGGCTACAATTTACTGAGGGGTCAAACCTTGACCCTCTCTGTGTCAGGCCCTTGCAATCATCATCTCACCAAGGTGTGAACTTAGGAGTTAGATGAGGGTTTGGGTCCAGCCCCCCCCCCCCATATGCTGGTGCTCTGAGCAAACCTGTGACTCCTGTCAAAGTTGCAGAAGCACTAAGATGATTTGCAACCTGCTAGAACCTCCCTTCCAGCTACATGGTCCTGGTACTCTACAGCAGAGCTGGCAACAGTTGGACATTCTCTCCATCAGTCAAGAACACGCTTGTGCTGAGAAGGTTTCTCAGGTTCTACCCTTGGAAGCCCTGGTAGAACCCATCCCTGAACGTTGCCACTACAGACCTAGTTTAGCCATCTGGCCCTGGTACCCAGTGCTCAACACTTGGGATAGGAGGTGGGTCAGGGAGCCAATCAGAGACCAGCCCTTAAGGGGTGGAGAAGGTGAGAGTCTGACACCTGGGCTCTGCTGATAAGCCCAGGCCTCCCTGTGCCTCTGGGTTGGGGAACCTTGGCCTAAAGAAACCGTTCTTCTGACTGGAGTGTGAGACAGAGCTGAGCATGCACAGGTGGCCTAGCTTCAGGCCCGTGACTTTGATCCAAGGACGAGGAATATCATAAATAGCTAAGCCCAGGTCTCAACCTCACACCTGCCACAATGTCGCTACTCAGACTGACCCTTTGCCTGGTCCTCCTCGGCTCCTCCTGGGGTGAGTAAGCCTGGACCAGCTCTGACTGAACAGCCCTGGGGGTAACTCAGCTCTCACCACCAGCCCAGGGGCCCAAAGGGGCCAGGAGGCTAGCTGGGAGAGCAGGTGGATAGAGAAGACAGGCATGCATCAGGCAAAGGAAAAAGGAATGTGCCAAGGCACACAAGGAGGCTTTAGGAAGATGAGCCATGAGGGCTGGACAAATAGTTTAGGAAAAGTTCTCTGGCTGCCTAGAGAACCTGACTGTTGAGGACTGTAGAGAGTGGGGAGGCCAGGGAGACTATCCACAGGGGTCAGGGAAGAAAGTTGGAGGATAGTGTGGTAAGAGGAGTATGAGCATGACCTGGAGGCTGGCTGGATAACTGAGGCAGCCATGGGGGTACAGAAGGCACTCAAGATGAGAAAGGGCAGTGATGAAGCCCCTCAACTTGGACCCCTCAGCTGTGCAGAGCTTGGGGGTTTCAAGGGAAGGAGGGGATTGGAGAGGTGGGCTGAGGCGTGGGCGGCAGGTCCTCACCAGCCCAATGGCCAGGCTGCGGTGTTCCTGCCATCAAACCGGCACTGAGCTTCAGCCAAAGGATTGTCAACGGGGAGAATGCGGTGCCAGGTTCCTGGCCCTGGCAGGTGTCCCTGCAGGTACATACACCTTTTGGGGTGGGGCAGGACCCCAGGCATGTTATGCCCAGTATAGCCCGAGCCCACTCTTACCTCTGAGCCCTAAACCCAGGACAACAGAGGCTTCCACTTCTGCGGCGGTTCCCTCATAAACCAGTGGTGGGTGGTCACTGCTGCCCATTGTAATGTCAGGTGAGTGCTTCTACCCCACCTGCCCTGCCCCACAACCACCCAGCTCCTCTTGTTCCCCTGTCCTCCCTGTGACTACCGCCATCCCCACTCCTGCTGCAGCCCCGGCCGCCACTTTGTCATTCTGGGGGAGTATGACCAACTATCCAGTGCAGAGCCTGTGCAGATTCTGTCCATCTCACAGGTAAATCTGAGCTATAAAGAAGGGAAGGAAAATGGGCATTGGGCTCTGAGGACCAGGAATTGAGGGCATGCTCTAATTTAGCCCCCTCAGTACTCATCAGCCCTGGGCACCTGTACCGACCTCAGGCCTACCTGGCCCCTTCCTGACCCCACAGGCTATTACGCACCCTAACTGGAACCCGGTCACCTTCAACAACGACCTGACGCTTCTGAAGCTCGCCTCACCTGCCCAGTTCACAGCACGCGTCTCGCCAGTTTGCCTGGCTGCCCCTAATGAGGCACTGCCTGTAGGCCTCACATGTGCCACCACTGGCTGGGGCCGCATCAGTGGTGTGGGTAGGCATGTGGGCCAAAGATCCCTGTGGGAGCAGTGGGGTAGGGACAAGTCATCCTGGGCCGGCCTCATCACCCCTCCTGGCCCACAGACAATGTACTGCCAGCCCGCCTGCAGCAGGTGGCTCTGCCCCTGGTCACCGTGAGTCAGTGCCAACAATACTGGGGTTCACGCATCACTGACTCCATGATCTGTGCAGGTGGTTCGGGTGCCTCTTCATGCCAGGTGAGTGCCAGCACCCAGTCCTCTACACAATCCTGAGACATACCCCCATGCTGACCTCTCCCCTCTTCTGCCCTCAGGGTGACTCTGGAGGCCCCCTTGTCTGCCTGAAAGGGAACACGTGGGTGCTCATTGGCATTGTCTCCTGGGGCACCTCCAACTGCAATGTGTACGCACCAGCCATGTACACTCGGGTGAGCAAGTACAGCACCTGGATCAACCAAGTCATAGCCTACAACTGAGCCCATGACAAGCCTACCACCTTCTCAATCCAATAAAGATCCCAGGCTCTGTCCCCTTGTATATTCTTATCTGTCCAACTCCTCCTTGTTGGTCTTCTGGTACAACAGGTGCTGAGGAGTCAGGATCATCATAGAGTAGCCAGGCCGGGCTAGATGACCCCGTCGGTCTGACAGCAAGGAGCAGGGCTCTCAGACGAATGGGCAGCCTTCTCTGGGGAGGGCAGCCTGTTTATTGAATACAAAGGATACACTGACAAACGGAGTACACAAAATAAATAACTACACATTCTCCACCCACAATCCACGACATGAAGGCCCAGCTGGGGGCCTATCAAAAGCCCAAGTCTCCAAATTCCTCCATCCTATCCTCAGGAACAATCCTAACCTGGGCAAGAGGAAATAAATCCCTGGGGATTCAGGCCCCCCAGAGGCCTTTGCATAGTTTGGGAAAAGTTCTGGGACCATGGAGTCTGGGTTCTCTGCTGGCTCCTACCCAGAGGGCACTGATGGATGCAGGCAGGGGGAATGTAAGGCACAGCTGACTTGATGAAGAGTGATCTCTTTGGCTTGGTTTCCCACTGGGAGTGGCAAGCAGAAAGAGAAGGGCCTGACCCAAGGCTGTCCACTGGGAGCTGCTGAGTGGGAGTCAAAACTTCCCTATTGGCAGGGGTCCTGCAGTCCTGCTATGGCCAAAACTGGGCCCTGGTCCCTTCCCAGCCATCAGAAGTAGCTGAGGAGGGAAGGTGCTTGGGTGCCAGCCTGGCAGGGGAAGGGGAGATACTGTGATGGATGTGGGGATGGTTGTGGCTCAGGCCTCTTGGAAAGCAGGCACCCAGCCCCACCCAACTCCTGCAAGGGCCACCTCCAGCTGAGACTCAGCAGCGCTGACTGGAAGGTTAATGCTGTGAAAGGAAGCAGGGATAGATAAGACAGGGCAAGGCCTGCTGTGAGGCCAAGACCCTCAGGCACTCAGGGTTAAGAGGCAGGTCACACAGTATGGCTAAGTTCCAGGGGGAGCTGTGCAGAAAGTCAGCAGAACGGGAAAGTTAAGCAGCAGGGGGGCCTTCCCCCAATGCAGCAGCTCCTCCCTTAACACCTCTCCTGGAAAAATCAATGAGTATGCATTGTGGTCACACTTAGACTGTCCACACCCATGTCAGACACTAGATGGCGCCTTCAGGCTGCAAAAGAGGGAACAGACCACTCCCGAAGGGAAGGAATAATAGGCAATGCTTCCAAAGGATGAAATCAGGGCTGACATGAAATCCTGATTTAGTGGGGAGAGGAGAGAGTGGTTCCCTGGGAAGCCCTTGCCCTCTGCTATGGGCCAGGTGCTTCCATCCCCCAGGTAGCAGCAGTGGGGCTCTCTTTAACCCCACACAGTTGATTGGAGGCACTAGGGAATCAAGCAGGTATCCAAGGGGGAGAGGGAGGTGATGGTGGGCTCTATAAAGAAGGCATTGAGAGTGGTGGGCTGTGGTGCTCACTATCAGAGGTCTGAACCTGGGGCAGGTCTGCTCCAAGTCAGGAGGATGGTCACACAATCCAAAAGGGCCAAGGTCCATGCCATAGCCCTGCCACTGGAGATTCTGATGAGTCCTGGGGTGAGGAGGCAGATCTTGGCTGGAAGGCCAGGGGCTAAGGGTTCTGCCAGGGGAAGAAGGCTCTGGGAATGGGGGAGGGTACTGGGAAGGTGGTTTGGGGGTTGGGGGAGTGGCTTGGGGGGGTGTGGGGATTCAGAATAAGTGTCCAAACGGTCATGGGGCCACAAGACATCCTCCATCCAGCACTGCAAGCCCCTGTGGTCTGGGGAAGAGCCAAGGAAACAGTTAAGGAGACAGTGAAGCCCCAGTCACAACCCTTCCAGTCTGACCAGAACAGTTGCCTACCAGAAGAGGCACCAATGCCAGGCCAGGCTCCTAGTTGTGAGAGTGCATAGTGCCCCAGCCCTGGGCCACTTTGATTCTCACACCAGGACCATGAGAATGGAGGCTAATGAAGGCACAGAGAAAGCCAGACACTCCCCACCCATCCCTCAGCCATGAAGGCCTAGCTCAGAGAGGGCATCAGGCCCAAACGGCACAGTACAGTAATGCTTAGGCCAGGCCAGGACCCTGCCTTGTCTGCACCACAGCCAGGTGGCTCAGCCATTGTACTGCTGCTGGTAGCGCAAGTTGAGCTCTCGCAGCTCACGCTCCCTGACGCGGCGTGACTTGTTGGAGCGAGTCGAGCGGCTGGAACGTGTGGACTGGGCAGATTTGGTGCTTTGGCAGCGCGAGGATGCACGTTTGAGGAGGTTCTGGGAGATGGAGCGATGCAGGTTCTTCATAGAGGAGGAGGCTGCCATGCTCACTACCCATGGGTGCCTCAGGGCCTGCAGTGCCGTCATGCGGGCGCCAGGGTCCACAGTCAACAGACGGTCAATGAAGTCCTTGGCCAGGTTGGACACACTGGGCCAGGGCTAGAGGCCAAGGATAAGCATTAGAACATGCATCATTGTCCTCTCCCCTTCCTGAGGATGCCACAACAGCACTCAGACCTGCACCTAGCAGGCTGAGAGGCACCACCCTGCTCCTCCCATGGCAAGTATTCCAAGCCTCCCCGACCCACCCAGCCCTGGCCCCACACCAGACTGCCTAAAGGCAATTTCCTAGACATGGAAGTAAGTGTCTGACATCCCTTCAACTGACAAGGTAATGTGGTGGGGAGAACACTGTATTCCCTGCAACAGCCTCAAACACTCAGTTGTGGGGATAAAAGGAAACAATCCAAAACACCTAGATTTCAGTTTGCTGAGAGGGCAGGAACTCCTGGGGGTCAGGCTGGGACCAGGACCTTTTTAAAGGGGTACCCTCAAGTTTGCCTGACTTCTCTAAGCCTTGCAGGAGCTCTCTGACAGCATGCTACGCCAGCCTCATTTCAATACCTTCTGTCCCCAGGCAGAAATAACAGAAAGCCTACTCCTGCCACATAGGCTCATGCTTGCCTCATTGAGGCCACACACCCAGCATTTGTTCATCTGTGCCTAAGCCTACATGGCTCCTCTTTAGCTGGCTGAATCTTGTGCATCTTTTAGGGTACCTGGTGCTTATAGCAATTATCCCAGCTGTCACTTTAAGACTGTAATTTTAAGTTTACTGTCCCCAGCAGGCTGTGCTGAGCTTGATGAACATAAAGGACGCACTCAGTAAATAAAGGCTCAGTGAGTAAACGAGCTGAACTGTGGATGCTGCCTGATGGGTGCCCTCTCTACTAGAGCTTCTTCCAGGCCTCAGGGCTCAGGCAGGGACTTTGAGTCCCTGAGCCAGAGGTGGGCAGACACAGCACTGCTCAGATGCTACCCAAAGGGTAGGTGGCAGACTTTCCCTGAGCCTGCCGCAGATGGGAGAACTGGGATGCCAGGGGTACCAGCACCTTCCTGCTAGAAGGGAGGGGGTCTGCCTGCTCTGCCCCATGGTACCTTTCATTTTGGGGCACCCCTGAATATACTCTCCAGGGGGGTCAGGAAAATCTATGAGCGCTCATACTGGAGCAGGCAGCCTGCCCATTTAGCAGACACATTTACATGCTGACCACTGCTACCTCTAATCTGGCTCCCAACTGCCAACTCCTCCACCATCCCCTTCCTTCCCCATAGCTGTACAGGGATGGGGCAGGGCCAGTGCTCTGAGATTCAGGGCTACTTGCAGTTGCCATCCTCACCTACCCTTTGGAAGGCAAATTTCAACTTTTACTGAGTTGTTTTGGAAGAATGTGATAGGGTAGGGAAACCACATTTTCAAAGAGCCACCTAATAGGGTCCTCCTCACCAGTGAATCAGCTCTCTGTGATTCCCGGGGGGAGGATAGCCAGGGCACTTTGCTGTCCTGAGGGCTAGGCAGCTCAGGACTCTGGGACCCAGGCCAACGTGCAGGACAATTGGCCCAGACAGCTGTTACAGCAGCCTTGGCTCCCAGCTTTTCGCTCCCAACAAGCTCCATGGCTTGCTGCTGTCATCTGAACACAAGGAGCTACTATGAGGGGTCAAGCCAGTTCAGAACGCAGATACTCACTGCAGCCCCCATCCCTCGCTTAAATGATGAAGAGGCAGGTTTGTTGACAGACACAGCAAACCTAGAGCCCAACAGGTTGGTCATGAGACTACCTGTGATGCCCTCCACTGGCTTTCTATAGTCACCAAGAAAAGGTGGAATCACCAAGAAACACAGTGCAGCTCAGCCTGCATGTTAGTGGAACATCTCAGAGAGGACTCGCCACTGTTTCCTCTGTCCTCTGTGGAGGGTTTGCCTGCCTGTGATTCTGCCTCTGTGCCTCAGTCCAGCCAAGTCACAAGCAGGCCAACCCCTCTGCAGCAGATGGAGGAAATAGTGGTGAAGCTGGACTCACAAACCAGAAACTTGAATACGGATGGATCAAAGATTTTCCAATTCGCATCCACACCCAGCCAAACCAAGGCCACCTGCAGCTGCAAACGGGCCCAGTACAGTCTTAGACGGGCCTCTTACCAGACTCGCCTATGGGCTTAAACATCTCCAGCTCCAGAGTGGCACAGGCTCACAGCAGGCATTGGCTCCTGCTGCTCATCAAGTAGCCAGGCAGTCAGCACCAAAGCAAGACAGATTGATCCACCCATCCTGCTACCCCAGACTCTCTGCCTCTCCAATTACTGCATGTTTGCAGCTATGTGCAGAATACCAATGGACTCATTTATCTGAGCACCAGCTCAGCCCTCTCTGGCAGGCCCCAACTCTTCAAAGAGCTATAAGTAGCTGGGCCAGGTAGGTCACCCAAGCTAATGTGACTCAAGCTGTCCTGGCCTGAGAATCAGCTATACTGATGGCACCTAGTCTTAAATCCTCATGCATGGAAGAATATGCAGAGGGAAGTCACGTAGTCCAAGCATGGGAAAGTGGTCCTCAACCAGCCCACTGATGGCAGGGCAGGGCTTAGGTTGATCTCCAGAATAGCAGCTCCTGGGACCACTGGGGAGGCCTTCAACAAGGCTTCCACATGCTCAGGCCCAGGAGTATGTCTGTCAGCTTATGGCTGACCAGCTGGGGAGCATTCTGAGTATAAGAAAAAAAAATGATAGAGTCTATACCCTTCATCTTCCTCAGCTCTGACTGTGCTGGCTCTAGGCGAAGGACTGAGTTGTCATCTCAGTATCCTTGGGGCCACACCAAAGACACACCTGGCCAGTCTCCTAGAGGCTTCCACAATACAAGTGTGGAGAAAGGAATATTAAAATGTTAGTCCAAGGCTTTGCCTCCAGACACCCAGGTCTCCCAATGCTGTGGGATCAAAGAAAACAGCTTCCACTCCTATGGCTACAGCCTATACCTTCCTTTTCACAAGCCTCTTGTGAGCTAAGTAGAAGAGGGGCTGGGCTCTGCCTGAGAAAAGGATAAAGGAAAGGTCATGGAGGAAAGACTCTGCCTCCACCCTGGCTCAGGCCATCAGACTGGCTGCCCTTTTCCCTGGCCTGTAGCCCCCAAAGAGACCTCACCCCCTCTCTTCTCTATCACAGCAGAGAAGCTGATAGGGGGCAGAGGGAGGGACCCCTGAAGACTATGAAGACCTTTCTCATGAGCATTTCCTTCCCAACTTCACTATGCATCTGCCCATTCCTGCTGGACTGAAGTCATTCCTTAATAGTGGCAATATGCAAGGAAGAGAGGCATAACATATAGCTTTAGTGTTGACTTGACTTCTTGAACTCTATGGGTTTTTTAATCTAGCCCATGACAACTCTAGGGAAGGTACCCCGGCAGAGAAGGAAGCCACACCAAAGAGCTGCTAGGGGAAGGAAGGGAAGAAAGAAATCTGGGCCTTGCCACCATGACTCAGTTCTTCCCTTGGCTTTGTCCAGGATGTATTTTCAGACCCAGAATTCCCACCCTCAGAGGCTGCCTTCCTGTACTTACGTGGGCCTGGATGAAAGCAGGGAAAAGGACGCAGAGGAAATTCAGGGAAATGGAGCTTCTGGGCAATAGGTGTAAACAGGCGAGCAAAACTATTAGTATGACAAAAAGAACACTTCACATGGATGCTTCCCATGAGGGAAAGGGTTTTGAAAAACTCAGTAGAATCAGATACTGTAGCAGTGGGACCAGCAGCCACTCCTCTGGTTGAAATACTCACGATCCTGTTGCCTGAGCTTCCTGACCAGACAGAATCTACCACCCTGGGACCCAGCAGGGGATGGGTAGGGGCGAGCAGCAGAAATGAGAAGGACCTGTAGAGAGAGAGCCTGGGGGGAGAAAAAGAAGGAAGAGAATGGAATTTTTAAAAGAGGCAGAGAATGAATATAAAAATTAAATGAGAAAGGGAATGACAACTTAAAGGTTAGTAAAGCTGCATTCTGAAACTTGAGATTAATAACATAATGAAATCTTACGCCCCCTCCCCACCACCTCTCCCTACCCAGGGACCATGAAGTGAAGGGGAGGGACAGGAGGGAGACCAGGTGCAACTCAAGAGTCAGGAAGGATGCTGCTTGTTCACTTTGGAATCAGAAGGATGTTGACAGCCTGTGCCAGCAACCAAGCAAAATCTACTTTTAACAACAATCGTCCTGGACGATTCTCTGGATTTAGGGGTGTGTTGCAGAGTAGTTTCCCTTCCAATACCCACTCATGGATTCTGCTAAGGCCAAGTAGTTTCCAGGGCCCAACATAAGTCTTTTAAAAAACTTCCTCCCATTCTAATTTCTGAAGAAGTTTGGAGCCCTAGCGGCTGTCAACATTTTGCCCACAGTTGTGACCTCTATCCCTAGAGGTCTGTGTGGCTGGTACCCTGAGCACATAAGACATGGCCCAGGAAAGGCACCTGGCCAATATGGGAAGCCAGGACTAATGAAGAGAAGAAGGTGACTTAGTTCTCTGCTCCAAGTCAGCAAGTTATACTAGAGTACAGCTCAATTCTGGGCATCACTCTCCTACTGGTACTGGGAATCAGACAAATGGAGGCATATCAGGGAGGAAGGAGAAGTTATGACCCAAGTGATGCGAGAACTAGGTTGGATCAGGCCACCTTTAACTGTCTTTCTAGCTGAGAGTCTGCTTCTACCTCACTTGAGGCAGGAGGTATGAGTGTGGGAGGCCATCGGCAGATCTAAAGAGGTCAGGATGTGGGAGAGATGACAGCACTGGCGGCTCCCATAAGGACAAGAGGACCTTAGAAGCGACTGGGCCTGTGAGAGGGCAGTGCTATCCAGGTGGAGAAAGACAATGGGAAGAACAAGAGAGGGAGGGGATGGATGGTGCACCAGCACCGGCTCTGACACAATCCACACTACACCTCCTTTGTTTGAGAGGCCTCAGCGGGGGTGGGAAATAACAGTGATGAAAGGTAGCTCTGATCCTGGGCTAATAAGATGCAGTAGGTGGTCAGAGCAAGATGCTTCTATAGAGACAGCTAAATGCAGGAGCATGGTGAGATGGGCATTTGTTTCTGCTCACCAGAGGAAAGGTACTGCTCCTTGAAAGTATGATGTACTTTCAGTGGACGGTGGCAGAGGATACCCAGGAGACAAGTTTCAGGGAGCCAAGTGGTGGTCCCAAGGTGACACACAAAGGGGTGGGGTGCTGCTGCTCCTCTCCACTCAGAGCCTACCTCCTGCCTCACCACAGCCTTCCCACCCAGATGCCTGAGCAGCTATTCAGGGATCTGCCTCTGCTTTCCTCCAGGAGGTCTCCAACCATAGTGATGAATGAAAGTCCACTGTCTACACCTAGGGGACCAAACCATGTGACCAATTAGGGATCTGACCTGAGGACTTCTGCTCCTGCTGTGAGGGAGAGAGATATATCCGCTGAGCACCTATTATGTACCAGGAGAACTCTAGTGAGGTGGGGCCAGCCCTTCCCAGGGATTCTTCCAGGACAGGTTTGGGCATCTGTTCATCCTCATTGGATCCTCACATACAGACAGCATCATCATCCAGCACTTGACATCCATCAGCCACTAGCAGGTAGCCAAGGAAGAAGATCTAGGGCTGCCCCACAGAAAAGAAGAATTCTAAATCAATTTGTGTTTCTTCTGCTGCCAGCTACTGGGACAGACACAGTAAAGTCATCCTATCTCTGGAAGCAGGAGACAGTGAGGGAAGAGCAGTGAGCTGAAGGGTCCATTACAGCCTTAATCTAGATTGTGGGAGGGAAGGGGGGTGTGCAATTAAAATTATCCAGCAGAATCCAAGCATGAGTCAGGAAAACACGTTAGGCCTCCCCAGGTATATGACTCCCTGCATTATGCTCTGCCGCCTGCACACACATCCAGACTCAGCTCTCCTAATTCTCCCAGACAGCCCTCCCCAAGGATCTCGGCAAGGGAGCTAGAACCTATCCCAGCTCACTTCACTGCTCTTCTGTGGCATCTGAGGAAAGGAAAGAGAGGGCTTGGAAACAAAAGGGTCTGAGCATCAGAACCAGGCTATGTGACTGAGCCCTATCAGCACTGACTCACAGAGCACTAGGACAGGTCCTATCTTCTGCCATCTCATTTTATCTCCAAGATCGCAGAGCAGAATAGCAAGCGTTAGAATCACTTTAAGAAGTAGAGAAGAGAGAGGGTCCAAGATGGTGGCTTAGTGAAGTGAGGAATTTAGTCCGTCCTCCAAAGCAGCTAGTAAATAGCCAGCAACAGTATAGAACAACCGCTGGGGCCACATCAGTGACCGGACACACAGAGTACACCAGTCTGGACAAGCTGGACTGGCTGTGAGCCCACCCAGAACCATGAGTCCCCCAAGCCATGGAGGCTGGCACCCCTCCTCCACAGGCTCC
>PVIY010020739.1:21663-43651 GCA_004026745.1 Myrmecophaga tridactyla
GGGCTGACAGGGGGTGGGGCGGGGTGGGGGGGCGGGGGCGGGGTTTAGATCAGACAGCATAAAATACTTGAAAAGGAAGAAAAGGAGAGGTCACATAGGATCTGGAGATACATAGAGCAACATACCAACTTAAGTTCTTGATTGGCAAACCCAAAGAATGGGGGTCCCGCTCTGGAAAGGATTTTTTTTTCTGTTCTTTATGTGGCTATGTTTCTACAGCTTGACTGCTCTTAGGATACAACTGCAGGGCTTCTCAGGCTCCAGTTGCCCGAGGCAAGGGAGGAATTAAGTTTGTCTGAGAGACAAAGAGGCTGGTCAGGTGAAAGGATGTAATTCCCTGGAGTCTGTGCCTTCCCTAGGAGAGGGGTGGGGCCCAGCTCAGGTGGAATCCCTCCCTCAAGGAATTCAGACCTCAGGGTCTGGAAAACTGAAGCAATTAAAGCCAGCCTACAACCTCTCCTCTGTCTCCACCACGCCCCCAGCAGGGAGAGTCTGCTGAAGTTAAAGGTACTGCATCACTTTATACTGCTGTGCAGGCAGACAAGCGCCACGTACTGGGCAGGTTAGGAAAAGCACAGAGTCTAGAGGCTTCATAAAAAAGTCATCAACCTGCTGGGTCTCCCCCAGGGAAAACTGATGCAGGTAACTCTTTCCTTCTGAGGAGGAGGCTAGTCTGGTCTGGGAAAATCTGACTGGGGTCTATAACATGTAAGTAGATCTTCCTAAGGGGGAAAAAAATAAAGGGCATCATAAGGGCAGGGCAAGAAACAAGAAAAGAAGAACTGAAAAATTCTGATCTGTTAAACAAAACCTAAGGCTAGAGGTCTAGAATAAGCTGAACTGAATGTCAAAGAATAGACAGACAATAAAGCCATCCAGAAAGAAAATCCTAGGTAAAAAAAGTGAAAACAATCTCCAGAATAAACTAATTAAGGAAATTAAATGTCTAGATGTCAGCAAAAAATAATGAATCATACTAGGAAAATTGAAGATATGGCCCAGTCAAAGGAACAAACCAACAATTCAAATGAGATACAGGAGCTGAAACAATTAATTCAGAATGCTCGAACAGACATAGAAAATCTCATAAAAACTCAAATCAATGAATGAATGGAGGGAGGATATAAAGAAGGCAAGGGATGAACAAAAAAGAAGAAATTGAAAGTCTGAAAAAACAAATCATAGAACTGGGAATGAAAGGGAATGGGAATGAAAGGCACAGTAGAAGAGATGAAAAAAATGGAAACTTACAAATGCTAGATTTCAAGAGGCAGAAGATAGGATTAGTGAACTGGAGGACGTGACATCTGAAATCCAACAAGTAAAAGAAAATATAGGAAAAAGAATGGAAAAATAGGAGCAGGGACTTAGGGAACTGAATGACAACATGAAGCACATATATGTGTTATGGGTATCCCAGGAGCAGAGAAGAGAAAGGAGGAGAAAAACTAATGGAGGAAATTATCACTGAAAACTTCCCAACTCTTACCAAAGACTTAAGATTACAGATCCAAGAAGTGCAGTGTACCCCAAACAGAACAGATCCAAATAGACATACTGCAAGATGCTTACTAATTAGAATGTCAGATGTCAAAGAGAAAGAGAATTTTGAAAGCAGAAAGAGAAAAGCAATCCATCACATACAAGGGAAGCCCAATAAGACAATGTGTAGATTTCTCAGGAGAAACCATGGAGGCAAGAAGACAAGATCTTTTAGTATCTAAGATACTAAAAGATAAAAGCTGCCAACCAAGAATTCTATATCCAGCAAAATTGTCCTTCAAAAATGGGGGGGAAATTAAAACATTTTCAGACAAAAAAATCACTGAGAGAAGTTGTGACCAAGAGACCAACTCTGCAAGAAATATTAAAGGGAGCACTAGAGACAAATAGGAAAAGACAAAAAAAAAAAGAAGAGTGTAGAAATGAAGACTATCAGTAAAGCCAAAAAGAAGAAAAATTAAATATGACGTACAAAATCCAAAAAGCAAAATGTTAGAAGAATGTACTGCCTTACAGTAATAACACTAAATTTTAATGGATTAAACTCCCCAATCAAAAGACATAGACTGGCAAAATGGATTTAAAAACAGGACTTATCTATATGCTATCTACAGGAGACATATTTTTGACCCAAGGATAAACAGAGGTTGAAAGTAAAAGGTTAGGAAAAGATATTTCATGCAAACAACAATGAGAAAAGAGTAGGAGTAGCTATACTAATATCCAACAAATTAGATTTCAAATGTAAAACAATTAAAAGAGACAAAGGACACTATGCATTAATAAAAGGAACAATTCAACAAGAAGACATAACAATCATAAATATTTATGCACTGAACCAGAGTGCTCCAAAATATATAAGGCAAACACTGAAAAGAGAAATGGACACATCTACCATAATAGTTGGAGACTCAATTCCCCGCTCTCATCAATGGACAGAACATCTAGACAGAGGATCAATAAAGAAACAGAGAATTTGAATAATACAATAAACAAACTAGACTTAATAGACATTTATAGAACATTACACCCCATAACAGCAGGATACACCTTTTGCTCAAGTGCTCATGGGTCATTCTCAAGGATAGACCATATATTGGGTCACAAAGCAAGTCTCGATAAATTAAAAAAGATTGAAATCATATAAAACACTTTCTCAGATCATAAAGGAATGAAGCTGGAAATCAATAATAGGCAGAGGGCCAAAAAATTCACAAATGTATGGAGCCTCAACAACAACTCTTAAACAACCAGTGCGTCAAGGAAGAAATTACAAGAGAAATCAGTAAATATCTCGAGGCAAATGAAAATGAAAACACGACATATCAAAATTTATGGGATGCAGCAAAGGCAGTGCTAAGAGGGAAATTTATTGCCCTAAACGCCTATATCAAAAAAGAAGAAAGAGCAAAAATCGAGGAATTAACTGTCCACTTGGAAGAACTAGAGAAAGAACAGCAAACTAACCCCAAAGCAAGTAAAAGGAAAGAAACAACAAAGATTAAAGCAGAAATAAATGAAATTGAGAACATAAAAACAATTGAGAAAATCAACAAAACCAGAAGTTGGTTCTAGGAGAAAATCAATAAGATTGATGGTCCTTAGTGAGAATGACAAAAAGAAGACAGAGGATACTAATAAATAAAATCAGAAATGGAAGAGAAGACATAACCACTGACCCCACAGAAATAAAGGAAGTAATGAGAGGGTACTATGAACAACTTTATACTAATAATTCGACAATGCAGATGAAACTGAACAACTTCCTAGAAAGGCATGAACCACCAACATTGACTCGAAAAGAAACAGACAACCTCAACAAACCAATCACAAGTAAAGAAAGTGAGTCAGTCATTAAGAAGCTCCCAAAAAAGAAAAGTCCAGGACCAGATGGCTTCACATGTGAATTCTACCAAACATTCAGAAAGAATTAGTACCAATCCTGCTCAAACTCTTCCAAAATATTGAAGAGGAGGGAAGGCTACATAACGCGTTCTATGAAGCCAACATCACCCTCATACCAAAGTCAGACAAAGATACTACAAGAAAAGAAAATTACAGACCAATCTCTCTAATGAATAGAGATACAAAAATCCTCAACAAAATTCTTGCAAATCGAATCCAGCACCACATTAAAAGAATTATACATCACAATCAAGTAGGATTCATCCCAGGTATGCAAAGATGGTTCAACATAAGAAAATCAATTAATGTAATACACCATATCAACAAATCAAAGCAGAAAAACTACACGATCATCTCAATTGATGCAGAAAAGGCATATGACAAAATTCAACATCGTTTCTTGTTGAAAACACCTCAAAGGATAGGAATAGAAGAGAACTTCCCCGACAAGATAAAGGGAATATATGAAAAACTCACAGCTAACATCATCCTCAATGGGGAAAAAATGAAAACATTCCCCCTAAGATCAGGAACAATACAAGGATGTCCACTATCAACCATTATTATTCAACATTGTGTTGGAAGTTCTAGCCAGAGCAATTAGACAAGAAAAAGAAATACAAGGCACCAAAATTGGAAAGGAAGAAGTAAAACTCTCGCTGTTTGCAGATGATAGGATACTATATGTCGAAAACCCCCAACAATCCACAGCAAAATTACTAGAGCTAATAAATGAGTACAGCAAAGTGGCAGGTTACAAGGTCAACACTCAAAAATTTGTAGGGTTTCTATACACTGGTAATGAGCAATCTGAGGGGGAAATCAAGAAAAAAAATTCCATTTTCAATTGCAACCAAAAGAATAAAATATTTAGAAATAAATTTAACTAAAGAGACAAAAGACTTATACAAAGAAAGCTATAAGAAATTGCTAAAAGAAATCACAAAAGACCTAAATAAATGGAAGCGTATACCATGTTCATAGATTGGAAGACTAAATATAGTTAAGATTTCAACTGTACCTAAATTGATTTATAGATTCAACGTAAAACCAATTAAAATCCCAAAAACTTACTTTTCAAAAATAGAAAACCAATAACCAAATTTATCTGGAAGGGCAGGGTGCCCAAAATAGCTAAAAAATATCCTGAGAAAGAGAAATGAAGTTGGAGGCCTCATGCTACCTGACTTTAAGGTGTATTACCAAGCTACAGTGGTCAAAACAGTATGGTACTGGTATAAAGACAGATATACTAACCAATGGAATCTAATAGAGTGTTCAGATATAGAGCCTCTCATCTATGGACAATTCATCTTTGATAAGGCAGTCAAGCCAATTCACCTGGGACAGAACAGTCTCTTCAATAAATGGTACCTAGAGAACTAGATATCCACATGTAAAACAATGAAAGAAGATCCATATCTCACACCCTATACAAAAATGAACTCAAAATGGATCAAAGACCTAAACATTAGATCTAAGACCATAAAACTTTTAGAAGAAAATATAGAGAAGTATCTTATAAAACTTATAATAGGAGGTGGTTTCCTAGATCTTACACCGAAAGCCCAAGCATTGAAGAAAGAAATAGATAAATGGGAACTCCTCAGAATTAAACACTTTTGCACATCAAAGAACTTTGTTTAAAAAGTAAAAAAGACAGCCTACACAATGGGAGACAATATTTGGAAATGATATATCAGATAAAGGTCTAGTATTAAGAATATATAAAGAGATTGTTAAACTCAACAACAAAAAGACAAACAACCCAATTACAAAATGGGCAAAAGACATGAACAGACACTTCTTACAAAAGGAAATACAAATGGACAAAAGGCACATGAAAAGATGCTCAACTTCCCTATTAGGGAAATGCAAATCAAAACCACAATGAGATATTATCTCACACCCACCAGAATGGCCGTTATCAATAAAACAGAAAACGACAAGTGCTGGAGAGGATGTGGGGAAAGAGGCACACTTATCCACTGTTGGTGGGAATGTAAAATGGTACAACTGATGTAGAAGGCTGTATGGCAGTTCCACAGAAAGCTAAGTATAGAATTGCCATATTATCTGGCAATACCATAGCTAGGTATCTATTCAGAAGACATGAGGGCAAGAACATAAATGGACATTTGCACACCAATGTTTATAGCAGCATTATTTACAAGTGCCAAGAGATGGAAACAGCCCAAATGTCCATCAACAGATGATGTGGTATATATATACGATGGAATATTACACAGCTGTAAGACAGAATAAAGTTATAAAGCCTGTAACAACATGGATGGACCTTGAGGACATTATGCTGAGTGAGATTAGCCAGAAACAAAAGGACAAATACTGTATGGTCTCACTGATATGAACTAACATAAATTAATGAACTGGAGAATTTCAATTAAGAACAGAGACCATCAGGACATAGAAATAGGATAGATATTGGGTAACTGGATCTGAAAAGATACAGACTGCACAACAGGACTGATTGTAAAAATTCAGAAACGGATAGCACAATACTACCTAATCGTACGTAGCACAATAATTTTAGTACACTGAATGAAGCTAAATGTGAGAATGAGAGAGGAAGGAGGGATGGGGGCACAAATGAAGCCAGGAGGAAAGATAAAGACTGAGATGGTATCATCTAGGAATGCCTAGATTGTACAATGATAATGACTAAATGTACAAATTAAAAAATGTTTTTGCATGAGGAAGAACAAAGAAATGTCAATAATGCAGGGTATTGAAAATACATAGTAATTCATATTTTAAAACTTTTAACATTTGTGTGAGACTAAAGCAAAAAATGTTTATTTGGTACAAAATTTATATTTTGACTAGTGTATCTCCTAGTATAACTTACATAGATAGTTTAATTGAACACCATAAGTACATGGAACCTTGAATAGGGCATGAGATTTTGTAGGTTTGTCCAGAGTGATGTGAACAATGAATAAAAAAGTATTTGCAAAGTCCCCTTGGGGGAAAGGTGAGAAAGGGGGAAAATTCAACTTCCCCATTTGGAGAAATCCTGATACTCTCACAAGCAGCGGGGACAACCAAATCAGTAGGCCAAGCTCTCAGTCTCGGGGTTTGTTCATATGAAACTTATCCCTGCAAAGGATAGGCTAAACTTACTTAAAATTAGGCCTAAGAGTCAGCCCCAGAGAACCTCTTTTGTTGCTCAGATGTGGCCTATCTCTTTCAGCCAACACAACAAGCAAACTCACTGCCCTCCCTCTCTCTACGTGGGACATGACTCCCTGGGGCATAAGCCCCCCTGGCAATGTGGGATAGAAATCCGAGAATGAGCTGGGACTCAGAATCAAGGGATTGAGAAAATTTTCTCAACCGCAAGGGGGGAGAGAGAAATGAGACAAAATAAAGTGTCAGTGGCTGTGATTTCAAATAGAGTCGAGAGGTTATCCTGGAGGTTATTCTTACGCATTTTGTAGATATCCCCTTTTCAGTTTAAGGTATATTAGAAAGGCTAGAAGGAAGTGCCTGAAACTGTAGGGCTGTATTCCTGTAGCCATGTTTCCTGAAGATGAATGTATAATGATATAGCCTTCACAATGTGACTATGTGATTGTGAAAACCTTGTGTCTGATGCTCCTTTCATCTATGGTATGGACAGATGAGTAAAAAATATGAATTAAAAATAAATCAATAATAAGGGGAACAAATGTTAAAATAAATTGAGTAGACTGAAATACTAGTGAACAATGAAAGGAAGTGGTAAGGAGTAGAGAAAAAAATTGCGGAACAAAGGTTAAACTCTACTGAGTAGATGGAAATTATTAGTGGTCAATGAGAGGGCAGGGTAAGAGGTATGGCATGTATAAGTTTTTTTCTTTTTATTTCTTTTTCTGGAGTGATCAGTTCTAAAAAATGATCATGGTGATGAATATACCACTATGTGATGATATTGTGAGCCACTGATTGTACACCATGCACAGAATGTTTGTATGTTAAGAATGTTCATGTTTTTATGTTGTTTTGGTTTGATAAAAATTAAATTAAAAAAAAAAAGAAGTAGAGAAGAGTGAGGCAAGGAGGATGAGGGGAAGAGCTAAGAGGGAAATGTAAATATCAACTGGGTCTGAGCAGTCCTTTCACAGCAGGACGATTAGAACAATGATGTGACCCACTTCACCACCCCTGAGCAAGTACCTTGGCCCAAGTGGATGGATGGTTAGCCTGCAGTCCAGAAACCCTCCCCTGGGAAGCCACCTCCCATCCACGCCTTTCCCCTGGTAGTGGTAGAGTAGCCCTTCCGGTGGGCTTCTGCTCCTACTAGCACTCTACCCCCTGTGCAGGGCTCTGTGAGAACCCTGGCCTTGGTCCACTGGTCCCTGGGGCAGTTGCCCAGGCTTACCCACAGCTCAGAGACTGCCCAAGCAGAGTGTCAAGGCTGCAGCACAGAGCAGATAGCAAAACTGCTATGGCACCATTCTGCCATCAGTCCTCCATGAGCCTCTTTATATGTTCTGTCTCTAGGAATAGAACTCTTGAAATAAGCCACAACATCAGGTCAGAGATGTCACATTTCATGTCCAGTGAATCCCAGAACCTCCAAGCTGGAAGGACCACCACAGTCCCTTAGTGTAATCCTACAGATGATGACTCACAACTCTGCCCCTCCTGTAGAAATACACCCCACCCCATCCCCAAACCTCCTGGGGCCTTCCATAACAGGAAGCTCATTCCCTCCATGTGGCTCTTTGAGTCTTTAGACTGCTCTCCGGCTAGCAAGGTCTTCCTCATATCTGGCTGACATCTATCTCTCCACAATTTCCAGTGTCATGACCCTAGCTTAACCCTCTCTCCTCCAGCACTTTCAGTCATTTGGTAAAAATTCACGTTTCTCCTCTCAAAATCATCTCTCACAGCCTTCTTCCTGGCACTCCCTCCTCTTCCAAGACTCTTGTACTTGACCCTAAGAAATGAGGAACACATGCCTCTGGAGCCTTCAAATTCTTCCCTCTGCCTGTGCCCTCAGCAGCTTCCTAAGTGCATCCATCTCCAGCAGGATCTCTACTTCTTCCTGGAGTCCAGTCCTCAGATTTCCAGCAGTTGCTTTCAAGACCTGTCCCAGGGCTTCATCAACTACCACTGGGGTCTCCCTCAGAAGCCAGGCAAGTTTCCCTACAGTAACCACCCTTAAGCACTCCCCACAGTCATCATCTGTAGGCGCTCCAACCAGTATTCCAACAGGTGTGCACCAAGCCTGGAACATGACAGTGGAAACAAATGTACTAATGTACATGCTGTCCTCAAGGACCTTACAGACTAGAGAGGTGGGACCACACCCAACAACCTGAGAAAGTGCTGAAACAAAGGCTCTAGCAACTCCCAAGGCACATGTGTGGGAAAGCAGACAGCAGTGGTAGGAAGGCTAAGAACCCTGAAGCCAAGATAGCTTGGATTCAAATCCCAAGCCTGCCACTCGTTACCTGTGGGACCCTTGGCAAGGTTTTTACCCTTAGGAGCCTCAGTTTCCTCATCTGTAAAATGGGAATTACTCCTACTGTCGGAATTGCTATGGAGATTAGATAGAACACCCAGCCCCATGCCTGGCACTGAATACACTTTACACAATAACAGTGGTCAGTATTATTTCTGGAAGAAGCAATCCCTGAATCAGACCTTCTTTTAGAGTTTTTCACATTTCTAAGGTCAATGCTGGAAGCAGAAGGAACAGTAAGCAAAAGCTTAGTGGGCAGTGAACAGAGCAAACGTCTGGGGCCTGAGGTGTGTGTGGGGCTGGGGTGGGGGGTGGGGTTTTAGCAGTGGGCTAAAGCACCTGGAGTGTAAGGATCGTGGGGAGGGTGCCAAAGAAGGACCTACCTGACATGCTTCCCTTCACCAATAACTCTGCCCTGCCAAGAGTGTGGCAAGGCAGGTCTATAGAGGGCAGCCTGGAATGTGCTCCAAACCTGTTCTCAGGAGCTGATGCTACTGCAGAGCTGCAAATAACCTATACTCCTCCTCTTACAATTATAGTTCACACAGCACCAAGCTGAGCCCTCTTTCTGGAATCTGATTTGCTCCCAAACACCCTCAGAAGGCCAGGCTCCCCCACCCCAAGCTGGGATTATTCTAATAGCCCCAGTTAGTGTTCCTCCTTCCTCTCACAACACTTTCTCCTGTGTCTCTTTGCCAAGAAGCCAGAGGGCTTCCCTCCCACTTAACGCACTGACTCCCCAAGCAGCCTCCCTGTGCTATAGGACTGCCAACAATAAACAACAGGCTTGCCTCTGACTCTTCAACCTCTGCCACATTACTCCCCTTAGCACCAAACAACTTCCTATTCATTCTGGAGCACAAGCAGCACAGTCTCCTTCTCTGAGCCCCCTCCTTCTCAAAATCTACCTCTTATAGGAAGCCCTCTTCTCAAG
The DNA here is from genome assembly GCA_004026745.1 of Myrmecophaga tridactyla. Taxonomy (NCBI): domain Eukaryota; kingdom Metazoa; phylum Chordata; class Mammalia; order Pilosa; family Myrmecophagidae; genus Myrmecophaga; species Myrmecophaga tridactyla. Next base: position 31,476 of record PVIY010020739.1, read on the forward strand.
TTCGCAGAAACCACCAGGGGGCTATAGGGACGGAAACCTCAAGAACAAGCACACTGGTAGCATCCAGGGTATGTTAAACACCACTATAAGTGGGGAAGGGGACAGGAAAAGTACCCCTAGAAAGGCACCAAGTGATAAGAAAATGCACCCTTCCAAACACTGCTGAGCTCAGACTGGGTGGTCCTTCATTTGCACAAGGAAATGAACAGCAACAAAGCCCTCAACAGGACAGGATACCGGACAGGTTGCTCACTTTAGATGGCCTTCTTAAGGGCAAATGACCATCACACAGTGTAAGACAGATGGCTGGACTGAGAGTGCGGGTAGTGCCCAGCCCTAAGAAGGGGGCCAGCCCAGCAGCCTGACCTGAGCCCTACAGCCCATGCTCCAGACTGTCCAAACCCTCTGTCCAAGGCCTGCACTGACGTGTGTCTGCCAGCAGAAGGGCTCATTCTGTGGCCATATCCTAGCCCTAGTTCTCTCTCCAGGTGGGCTCAAGCTCTATGGGGATAGGGAACAATCCTTCATGTCTCTCTCTGTACTTTGCCCAGGTATGCTTGAGGTGGGCAGTGACAGAAAGATGACACTTGGTCACCAGCTCAGAGAGCTTAATCTCATGCTGAGGCCTTTTCGCCCAACAAACACTCCAGACAAATCCCTCCCAACCCAAAACTCTCCTCAGACAGTGATGGAATCTGTTCTTGAGGTCAGCCAAGTTCTTGGTAACAGGGCCAGCCACAGATTGGACTCTGGATCTGGGAACTGATGTTTTCAGTTCCAGGTGAGTGGCAGTGAGGCTAAAGGCTGGGTAGTCGCCCCCTCTCAAGTCCCAGACTGATGTTCCATGATTCCAACAGGACAAGAAGCAGAGTCTCAGGATAAACTCTTTTTGCTAGAGTAGGAGTGGGAAACCTGAGTCATTCCCCACTCCATTCATTTGTCATCCTCCCACCTCAGGATAATCAATAGTCAGTTAGCAAGCCTCTGGAGGCTCCAATTAGATAAAATGCCTGATCAACAACAGCCAGAATCAGAAACTCTTAGGAAAACCTACAGATTTTGGGAAACAGTTTTTCCTCTGTCAGCACCTCTGGGGAGCACCTCAAGTGCCTCCATCCTGTAACTAGTCCTGCCACCCTCTCTGCCAGCTGGACTCTCAATAGCCTGCTACCATGCAGAGCTTCAGGGGCCAGAGGTCCTGGAGTGCAAGCCAGAGAGCCTTGGCACAACTGTGTCTGCAAGTTGGATTTTGGGTCTTCTGACCTGTAGTCAGACCTGGTTCAGAGTGCGAGCAGGATGGTGTCCTCTCTGACCACCCCTATCACAGCCTGGGCTTCCTGGCCAGTCAACATTTGCTTCTGCTGAAGCCATTTGGAACAAGGAGGAAAGAATGAGAAGCTTCAGGGGAGAACTGGAGAATGCCCCAGCTTCCCCTTCATATTTGGCTAGCAACTACATTTCTATCATTGCTGTTCCACCAGGGGTTCGGTCAGAAAGAGGGTACAACCAGAACTCCCTTAGTGCAGAAACACTTCCAGCCCATGCCCAGCTGCCTCCAATATGGGCTGGTGCTAAAACTCCCTGGCTAAGCTTTCCCTTCCTCCAGCATCACAAATGGTAGAGCCTCTTCAACAAGAACGATATACATTCCCAATCCCTAAAGACAGCAGGCGGAGGGAAAAAAAAAAAAACTCCCTGGCTCATGCTAGTCTTGGCAAGACAGTAAAAACCCCCACCCCCCAAGGATGATAGTTCCCTTGCCCCACCTCATCCAGTCAAGTGTCCAGACAGCCCTAGCAAGTCTCTCTTGGGATGGCTCACCTCTTGTCCCTTAGTTTCCACACTGCAGCCAGGACCTAATTCCAGGCTCAACTGCCCAAGATAGACACAAGATAGGCTCCTACTAACTCCAGGAGGCCAGGCTCTCAACCTTCAGGCTCTCACAGGTCTAGCTTAAAATTTCAGCTTCAGAAACAACCTCAAAATGGTTCTTCACAGCCTGCATCAGGACAACTGAACTTCCCAAGTGCCACTACAGGATCCCGTTTGACCTCAGCCATACATGAACCTGCCCATTCAGGCCACTGCTCCCAAGACACCCCTGGCTCTCTCCCTTTCATGCCTCTGCATATGTCATTCTTCTTCTCTTGGTCTGACTCCTCTCAACCATCCTCCAAAGTGCAAGCCCTACCTTTTCCGAGGCTATCTCTGACTGAGCCCCAGCCCATTTTATGGCACCTGCCTAAATACTTTTTCATTTTATGTACCTCCCTACATATATGTATTTCTGTATCTATACATATACATACACAAGGGCAGATATGTGATAAGTGTATCACAGGGAAGACAACTTTTTTCTTTTTTTTTGATGCATGGGCTGAGCATTCTACCACTGAACTACCCATGCACACCACCTCTCTAAACTCTTATTCCTCAAAGTATGGTCTGTAAGGTAGTCACAACAACATCACCTGCATCTTGTTAGAAATGCAGAATCTCAGGCCCCATTTAGACCTTGGGCTCACCCTAAGGCTCATCCCAAGTAGTTCCCTCTGTCACCACCTGTGCCCCCTCCTCTCACTCCTCCCAGTTTCCCCCATAAGGCTCATGCTTGCCCCTGGGGATGCTGCACACCAAATCCAAAGCTTCGTGTGAGCCTTGAATCAAATTTAATTGAATAGAAATGGTCCCAGTTGAGACAGGACACTTCATTGTTGGGCACTCCTGTCTTTTAACTGAGGATTGGATAATTATCCCCTGGCTGACCAAGCTCTCCTTTAGGAACAACATGGTTCCATTTATTGCCCAGGACAGTAGGTCTGCAATAGCCATGTTTTCTGCAGAAATCATCTCTCCATTTATAATCTCAGAAGAACAGTGGGACAGGCCTGAGCTCCCCATGAGGATGATCACTCTGAGTAAGTACCCATCTAGGTCTATGGTGACCCCTCTACCCATGGGGCCTGAAGGCCCCAGCTGTTCGTATAAACATTCACCACCTGCCTTGCTCCTGCCCACTGCACTCCTAAGGGTGGCATTCATAGTGCCCTTGCCCAGTGCCTGCAACACAGCTGGTCCTGAGGAAGGCTTCCCTCCCTTCTTCACCCCACCCTTGAGACACATAATCTGGAGATTCCACAGGGAATGCCAGCTCCTTTCCTCATACTGAGGAAGTCCTTGACATGCCCCATGACCTTGCCTGGAAGTTGACAGGGAAGGAAATGGAGCATAGGACCTCAAGTACTGAAGGCAAGTGGTAGGAGACTTTTGGGTGACTCTTGTAGGAAATGCTGCTCCAGTCTGCAATCCCTGGCAGGAAAGCTGGACTACAGAAGGGAGTTGGTACTAGAGTCTCAGGAGGCCCAGGCCTGAGGAGAACACTCTGTGGGAAGTACTTTTTAGGGGGCATTCTGGGGGAGCGGGCCTGTCTTGGCAGAATCCTGTTGTCCTGCAAAGCTCACCTCACCTTCCACATAACACTGTGACATTCTTCTCTTCACAGCCTCCCTGAGCAGTCCATTATGTTTATGGACTTACCATCTTATGCATTAGCCTTGTCTCACACCCAGTCAGCCTCCTTCCTAAGGACTAACCAATTCTTACCTTTTCTATACCTTCCTTTGGCTTCCAGCACAGTGTTGAAACCTAACAGAATTTTTTTAGGTATAAGGATACAGCAGAACGAAAGACAGAAACCAACGGCCTGCAGGTTGAAACTGGCCCACAGATTAGCATCTGGGTCAACACCTTGTATGTCATACAAGGTGTTGCTTAAATACCTTGAATTAGATTTCAACATTTTAAGATCAGATGATTTTGTGGGGGTTGGGTGGAGGGGTAGAGATTAGATTTCTGGCTTCCCTTTTCAAAATTCAGGTCGGGGCACATAGGGTTCTCATCTCTGCCCTGGAAAACCAGACAGAGTCAAGAAGCAGCTGCCCCCCAAGCAGGGCACATTCACTCTAGCTTGCCCCGGCCCCCTTCACCCAGTTTTAAGCTCACTTGCAGATGCGGTGGACCACTCCTGTGCACACTGGCAGCTTCCCACTGCCAGTGCTTGCATCTCTCTGCTTCTTTGCCTGAGGACTTTCTCCAGCACTAATTGGCATTCATGAAAGCCCAGAAATACCAGGGATTTAACGCCCCCGAAGATATCCTCAATCCATGAGATACAGGAGTCAGTGGATTTTTTTTAAACACCCTTTTCGGGCCATGGTGGCTCAACAGGCAGACTTCTTGCCTGCCGTGCCGGAGACCTGGATTTGTTTTCCAGTGCCTGCTCGTGCAAAAAAAAAAAAAAATAACACCCTTCTCTGTCCTGCAGTGGTATCATTCTGAGGCTCATTCTATATGATTATTCCCAGGGTCCCCAGTGGCCTACAGTGCTAGTCCACTCCTGAATATACCTTTACTGGCTTCCTCACTTCACTGTCTTACTCTCTCTACTCCTTCATTTGTTCTTACTGAAATTGCATTCTAAATGACCTATCAGCTCCCACATCCTTGTTTTAAGGTTCACTTTTGGAGGAACCCAAACTAATCCACCCTGCTAGGCTCACTTCATCATTTTACATTACTTGCCTGGTCTCAAAAGTATGGCCCACAGAGCATATCTCTTTGACAAAGAGCTACAAGATATAGCCTCCTCATTGGGCCCCCCTACATTCCCTGGACAGGGGCAGGGCAGACTCACCTCCCCCAAGTAACTGTACTTGCCCCTGAGGATCTGCCGGTATAACCGGGTGCGGTTGTCATCCTCAAAGGGCATTGTGCCACTGAGCAGAATGTAGGCGATGACCCCCAGTGCCCACATGTCTACTGAGTTGGTGTAGGGCTTGCGGACCAGCACCTCAGGGGCAATGTACTCGGGAGTACCACAGGTGGTCTTCATCAGGCAGTCATCACCCTTCTTACGGGCACTGGCCAAGCCAAAGTCGGTGATGATGATCTTGGAGTCAGTGCCAGGGTGGTAATAGAGCAGGTTCTCAGGCTTGAGGTCTCGGTGTGTGATACCCAGCGCATGCAGATACCGGACACCATCCAGCACCATCTGCAGAACCCGCGTGGCATCACGCTCAGTAAAAGAACCTTTGGCGATTATGCGGTCAAAGAGCTCTCCTCCAGTGGCCAGCTCCATCACCATGTACACGCGCTCCTGCGTCTCAAACACTTCCACTAGCTGGATGATGTTGGCATGGCGTACTCGGCGCAACACACGCAACTCTGACTCGCACACCTCCCTCCCCTCTCGGTACTTGGTCTCGATCATCTTGATGGCATATGGCTGACGACTTGCCCGGTGCTCCACACGGACTACCCGGCTGAAGCTGCCTCGGCCAATCAGGGCTTTGATGTCATACTTGGCTGTCACACGAGGGTCAAACTTTGCCCTGTACTTGGCCACCCGGGCCCGGCGTGGTGGTTCTGAGGGAGGCTCTGTGTGGCCAGCAGCAAGGGTTCCAATGCAGGGTTGTGCATGCTGATTAGCTGCTGGGAACCCAGCTTTGAGAGGGCCAACACTATTCACTTCTGTGATGAAGTGCTCATACACATCACTCTTGGTTCCACTGAAGGGCTCCACCTTCTTAACCAGATCCAGCTGGACATCCTTAGGCGGCTCAGGAAGGACCTTGCTTGTCCCACAGCCCATCACGGACCTGGGAGCATTCTCTCCAGCAAGGCTGGCAGGACCTGCTCTGCAGGTAGTGCCCCGTTTACACCTACACAGACAGAAGAGAGGGCAAGTCAGCCTAGCCGGGAATACCTCTGAAGGGACACGAGTGATCCTCTTCTCTGCCTCCCCTCCACACACCAATGGCCTATCATGTGTCCTTCCTCCATGCCTCATATCTCAGCCCCTCAGAGACTCCAGAGGACTTATCTCAGCCCTCCCCTCTTGTCCTGACACGCTCATGGCTTCAACCAGGAATGTGCAGCTCATCCCCAAATCACTGTGTCCATCTCTATCTGTCCTACTGCTGCCCCAGACACCCCCTGTTTCTGTTTCTCCCCTCCTGATCTACACTATCAATGGTGCAACCCTATTCTCAGGCACCTGGACCCACATACAGTACCCGTTCTACCCTTCTTCACACCCACCGCATCACCACAGCTCAGGCCCTCTCACTACCTCTGCAACTCCTACAGCAGCCCCACCTCCAATTTTCCCCATAACAATCTACCCAACATAACCCAGCAAGATTAATCTCAGAAGCACAAATCTGATATGCCATACCCCTGTTCGCTACCCACTGGGTAAAGTCCAAACTCCTTGATGAGACAGTTAAGGCTCTTTACAGTAAGTTCCAGTGGATTTCTCCCACTTTACTACTCTCTATGCTTCCTTCATCTATTCCACATTCCACTTAACACACCATATATATGCCATATTTTCACATCTCTGAAAGTTTCTCTTCTCTTAGCCAGCCATACTAAGCCTTATTCAACTTCTAAGACACAATTCAAATGATAGCTCACCCAGGAAGCCTTCCATGATGCCCCAGCTGACGTGATGCCCCTCTTTCCTTTCTCTGAATCCCACGGCCTGGAATTTGGATCTCAAATTCATCTTGCTTGCTGCTGGTGGTCACAATTCTCATGTCTTTCCAGGTGCCCTGCTCAAAGTCATGCCCACTGAAGGTGACCAACACACATCACTCCAAGAAGGAAAGGCATTATGCTCACCTGCACACTCACACGGCTGGGATTACCCTGAATCACAGCCTGTCACCAGATTTCTCACACGTCTAAAGGAGGAATTAGGACAATTTTTTCCTTCATTTCTCTGTAGTTTCTGGAACTTTTATATTGAGGTTTTACTTTTCTACTGTAGAAAATAATTAAATTTGAAAAAGAAGATAGCCCTTCCCACTTAATGGGCATCTACTTAATCTCAGACTCCCATAACAGCCCCCTCACCTTGCCTCTTAATTAACCTAGACCTAGCCTGAGTAAAACTGAAGACCTGCCTCTAATAGGGTTCCTTGAAGGGAAGATGGCTTTGGCCCCTGAATGCTCAGAGTATAGGTTCAATGGAGGGTCTGGATGGAAGACTGGGTCTGAGCATCATGGCCTTGGCTTACACTTCCCTGGCATCTGATTCTCATGTTACTCTTCAGTCCTGAGAGAGGAGCTGAATCCACACTTGTCTCAGCTGTCCCTGCTTCTACCCTCCTCCCTACTTTGCCTGGATATGAGTTAAATTCCCACATTTTTTAAATGTTAAAATCATTCCTCTTATTATTCTGACTCATCTTTTCTGAAACAGGGGTGTGGAGTGTTGGAGGCCTGCTGTCCAAAGCCATTACCCACCAGGGCTCTGCTTCTCCACGGCAGAGGGGGAGCCCTGGCCTTCAAGACCTCTTGTAGGGGTTGACACCCCCTACAGCAAACAACAAACCACAGACCTGGGTCTCTGCCCCAACCTCACTCTTTGCTTGGTGGCTTCCACTACTTTGCTAATGTACCATCTTTACCCTGACAATTTTAATACCCTATTCCAAGCTTTCTCATTTCCTCAGTTCACTACATGGATAGTTCAAATCCTACTCAGGCCCACAGTGGATTGGAATAAATCCCAGTGAACCTGGGATCACAAGCCTCAGCACACTGCCAGGAGGGGATTGTCAAACTAGCCTGGGCTTCATTCAAGAGGGGAAAGGGGATATCAGAGAGAACACTGGAATCTCCATCTAGATGTGACTCAGGACAGGACATGGGCCAGGACATCCTGCATCCTTGGAATAAGAATCAAGCAGCCTCTCCCATTTGCTTCTCAGACAGAGCTGTTCTAACCACTTAAGGCTTGGGCTTAAGTAGGATCCTGAACAAATCAAAAACTGGAGTTACTACTTTCCAGAGGTCACCACCTTTCTATCCTAGGATGTCCTCCTCCTAGTCTATTTGATGGCCCTATGGATTGAAGAAGAGCATAAGAATTTCCTAATTAATTACTTCATGCAGAACTGGAAGTGAAATGATCAATTCAGAGCAAACATTTATTGAACAACTACTAAGTGTTAGGAATACAGGAATAGAGAAGACAAGGTCCAATGAAGATTATATTTTACATACAAACACACACACTAAATCAAACAAAACATGGTCAATAAACTCACAGTCTAAATGGAGAGAAAACCTAAAAAGCAGATCAACATAGCATAGTAAGTGTTAAGCTTGAGAAACAAGAGTAGAATACATGCAGTGATGCAGCAGTCAGGGACAGCTCTCTGAAAGAGATGACCCCAAGCTGAATCTTGAAGCAAGAAGGAGGTAGGTGAGGAAAGGTGGGTTTGGAGTTTCAGACAGAGAGAATAACACACTCCAAGACCCAGAGGCCTAGAAGAGGAACATGCCTGAGAATGGGTAGTTGGTAATGCAAAGACTGAGGTGCTGAAGTTTTGGAAGGTCAGCAGGAACCAGGTAATGGAGAGCAGCACATGTCATAATGAGGAGCCAGGACCTTTGTAGCTACTGATGAGTTTTACCAGGAAAGTAAGCAACCAAATCTGTGTATACAAAGAGGTGCAAAGTTGGGTGGAAGGAATGTCAAAATGGACAAGAAGTGTCAGTGAGGAGAATGGTACCTGGGACAATGGGGTGGGATCGAGAGATGGCAGCAGCAGAACTGACAGTACTGGAGGCTGTACATAGGAAGTGAGAGGGAGAATGAGGGTGGCACTCCACTTCCGGGCTTGGTCTCCTGAGCAAAAGGGTTAGAGTATAGCAGGAACACAGGTTTGGAAAGCAGTTGCGGTACCTGTGGAACATCCGAGTGACATTCACTGCAGATCAATGGATGTAGAGTCTAACCTGACATTTGTAAAATGGTGAGGGCCAGAGACTCCATGATTGTAGTACTTGGAACCTAGGAGGCAACACCGTCACTCTCTTCACCTCCTTGTGAAGCCCACAAATGATACCATTAAAGGAAGCAGAGGGAGACCCAGGCAGATTTTGCTATGGTACCTTAGGGGTTATGGGGAATTCCCAGAGGCCATCACATTTCAGAAAATCAAGGGCCTGAATTTCAGGTGATGAGACAGATACTGACCAAGGTGGCCAACTCTTTCAAGGAACAAGCTCATCACTGAAACACACCCAAAACCTTGATTACAAATCCATCAGATAAAAGGGAGAAATGTGGGGACCAGAGATTAACGGCTTGAGTTTTAACCAGTGTATCAATATGATTCTCAGCAGAATGAGGTTTGTTTTTCCTCACAGGAGCGGAAAAGATTCCTCCAAAACACAAGGCTGTTCAAAATTTGCTGCAGTTCTCACCCAAATGCTCAGGAAGTCCCACATGGCAGCTCATGACAGCTTAGGAAATAATAGTTTAAGTAAAGGCACTAAAAACAATGCTCCTTTTCACAGAGGCCAAAGATTAGAATTATGGACTCTGGAATTTTGCAGACTCATCTCCTCCGTCAGAGAAAATAAAAAACCTCAATGCATAAGGGGCTGAAGCTTGGGAAAAGGATGTCTTTTTTTTTTAAATGAGTCTCTCTACATATATGTACTTCTATATCTATACACACACACACACACAGAGGCAAATATGTGATATGTATATCATAGGGAATTTTGTTTACAATGTATTTTTTTTTGGGGGGGGGTGCATGGGCTGGGAATCAAACCCAGGTCTCCCACATGGCAGGCAAGAATTCTTGCAGGGAATTACCCATGCATCCCTTGGAAAAGGATAGCTCTTGGGCATGTATTCCTGAGGCAGAACAGAGGCCCCTGACCTCCAAGACCAAACTAAGGTTTACAAACAAAAAGTCCTGATTTTCCACTTTAAACAAACAAAGCCTGTACAGGGATCTAAAGTCAGCAGTAAGAGAGCCAAGGATTTTCCCTTTCTGACCTTCCTTCTTCCTTCCTTGGACATAGTTTCTTTCAGGTTCCTTCCAACTACATACTGCAAGTGGAGGATGTCAGCTCTGAGGGGAAGGCATGGGCAACGGCCTCGGTGATCCCCACTGCTCCATACTCCAATCACATCTGTTAAATCCTCCTTCCACATTGGCTTAATAAAAAGGCAGACCTAAGGACAGGGAAGGTGACTGGCAAAACCCCTTCTGGGAAGGGGGACAGAGGCTTTCCTATGTGTGTCCCCAGAACAGTGACCCATATGAGGGTGGATGAGAGTGCGTGAGGAAAGGCTCAAGAAGAGCCCCCCCCCCCCGCCCCAGGAGAGTCAGACTATGCCAGCTCTAACAAGTCCCCATTCTCTTTCACAACACCAACCCTAATATATTTTACATAAAGTAGCTGACTCTCCATATCCTCACCTCCTAACCTGATCCAAAGCACTCTTTAAGGAAGGCAAGTGTTTTGATGAAGTACGACATAGGCATGAGGACAGAGCTCTGCTGTCCCCACTGACACACTACATAAATGACAAGCCAAGAAAGGTCAAGAGACTTGTTCAAAGCCACTCAGAGAATAGTGGCCAAGCATGGAACCAAATCTCCTTGTTCCCCTTCTAGGGCTCCTTCCACCACACAGGAAAGATTCCAATAGTGCCCAGGGCCTAGCAGAGCTCAGCCTTACAAGGTCAAGACATTAATCTTCTCCATACGCTGAGTTGGTGAATCAACAAACCTGTACTGAGGACCTTTTCTGAAGGATCTGTCTTCTTAAACCTCCATTCCAAGTACAATCTAGGTTGTGTTGTTCACTGTTCTACTCTAGATTGCCTTTAATCACAGTTGTCAACTCTCGAAGGGGTCACTTCTCAGGTTTCTAGAACTCCCCTTGCAACCAGCAAAGTGATAAACTCAGAGCAGGCAGTGTTTGTTAATAATAAGTGAAAGGTGGTCTGGCTCTCAGATTTCTATTTGCTGCAAGGCAACAATCCCAGAACCTCAGAAATTTTCAAGTGGTGGGAAGAGGCCAGACTGGTGGTTAAATCAGAGCCATGGGTACCTGTGTAAATGTCCTCCACAAGAAATCCCCATCTCTCAGCTCTGTTTGGGTCTTTCAGATTGTTTATCTGAACCCCAAGTCAAGTTTGTGCACAAGCTGCCAGACCTGACCCAATCTGTGGACAGAGGGCAGGGTCCCAGGAACAGAGAACAAGACTGGATCCTGAAACAATTTCATGGCCACAGAAGCCCAGGCTGTGGACATCTCCCCTCAGGGGCCCACAGGCACCCAGACCTCTCCACACACATATACCTGTCCTGACATCCCCTGCAAGACTTTTCTCCAACGCAAAGCTTCACAACTTTTTGCCTACAGAGATCTCTATGTTCTGCTCTCACGTTTTAAAAGACTGTCTACAAACTAAAGTAGTAATCTCTCAGTAATCCCAGAAATACGTAACTGTTAAACAGTACTTCTAACTATCATGAGGCAAATCAAGATACCATACAAAGAATCCTGTCACTTTAGACAAGTACTCCTATACCAGGATCTCTGTGGCCTTAGGAAGCCCTGTATGATTCTGCTTTTTGAAACGGGGAAATGACACGGGATCCAGCAATTCCATTTCCAGAAATAATACAATAAAACTACATGGGTACAAAGATACATTTGTACAACAAAGCTTATGGCAGAACCTTTAATAAAGAAAAATTAGCAACCACCCCAAAATTTATCAATTAGGAAATGATTAAATTAAGATATAGTCATATAATGGAATGTTCTGTAGCTGTTGAACAGAATGAGGTAATATATATACTGACAAGGAAAATAGCAGTGACTGAACAATTTTATTGAGTAGCTACATGCCAGGATTCATGTTTGTGATATAAGTAGTTTAAAAGAATATGTAAAAAGCTTATCCAATGAGAGATTTTAAAAAGTTATAGCATAAACATATGGAAAAAATATTCTGGAAGAGTGCAAGAGAAACTGTTAACAGTGATCACCTCTGGGGTGTGGGAACTGAGGGGACTGGTTGCAGGAAAGAAGGGGGCTTTTACTTCAAACTTTACATAGTTCTGTGCTGTTGTTTTATTTTTAAATTACCATCACACATTACACTTTTAAAAGTTATTTTAATAAAAATATGCATCATAGAATTGCATACACTAATATATACATAAGAAAAAAAGGTGGAGAAGTATACAATAAATTATTAAAATGCTTGTGTCTATCCTGGAGGTTATTCTTATGCATTAAGTAGATATCACCTTGTTGTTCAAGATGTAGCAGAGAGGCTGGAG
>PVIY010020740.1:0-15802 GCA_004026745.1 Myrmecophaga tridactyla
AATAGATGGAGGTAGCGGGGGCAGAAAGAGGGGGCTGTGCTGAGGGAAGATGGCTTCAGGCCAGCACGCAGGGCAGCTCGGGTGTTCGGGCCTGGAATGGAAGGACACTGAAGGGCAAAAACAGGTGGAGGCTGGGGGGCGGGTGGGTGGGTAGAAGTGGGAGAGTGAGGGGGAGGGGCGGTCTGAAGGCCCCAGAACTTAGCTAGTTCCATCCCCATATTATCGACAGCTTCTTCCAATGTGAAAAAGTTAGAACGGGCATAGCCCAAATACCCCTAAAGAGCGGGAGAAAGATCAAAGGAGAAGGAAGAATTATAACAGAGAAGATAGGGTTTAATAAACAAGTATGATTGCTGAATCATTGCACTGATATTTCTTTTAGTCTCTGGTATCATGGAGCAACTAGAAGCAAAAACCTAAAATTGTGAAATTGTAACCTATACCAAACTCTGAAATCTGTTCTACAACTAACTGTGTGGTGTGCTTTGAAATTCATTGCTTTATATATATATATGTTAGTTTCACAATATAAAAAAAAAGAAAAAAATGTCACTTCAACATATACTAGGTACAACTTTTGCCTTGGGTCTACTTCTGGACTGTATTCTCTCCTCTGATATGTAAGAGGAGAAATTTGAAATTCAATGTAGCATTAACTTCAGAGACTAATGTTAATGCTCTTAATAGCAGCAAATCTTAGCAACTAAAGCTCCTATTTTAATGGGAAAAATATAATATGTAAACTACAGTAAAATGGATTGTATTCATTAAAAAAAAAAAAAAAAACCCACCCAACAAGATGAAAAGCCACTTCTCAGATGAGGTGGTTCCAAGCCCTTGCCAGAATTTTATTTTGAGCTTGCTTATAAAGAAGCGATTCCCATGAATGCCAGCTTGGAGGTGCTTCCTGGCAGAGAGAGCTGCAGGGAAGGAAGGTGCCTAAACCACGGTAGAGCAGGTACAATGAAGGAGTATGTGTTTACGTGTGTTTCCGGGCTGAGGAAGAGCTGAGGGCTAAACCTCAATTTCCCCAAGGAGCCGTAGGGCACGCCGAGCCTCACAGCACTGCCCAGACCAGGTGTGGAACAGTTTCCTTCCACAAAGAATTGCAGTGAGGGCCACAGCGGAAACACGTGCTTGGGCGTGGGGGTGTGTGCGGGTGGGAAGGGGTAAATTTGGCAATAGGACGAAGGAGAGTCTCAAGCGCCACTGTTCCCGTTCTGGGAAAAGGAAATATTAACCAATAAACTCCAAGCGTAGCAGCCCATCAACAGGGCACCTGCGAGGTGGGTGCTGGCATCCGAGCCCATGGGGGTTCTAGAATTCTTGACCTACTGCTAAGACCTTCCCTGTTGGGAGACGGGTGCCTCGGCCTATCTTGGTTGATACAATTAAACATTTGCTTGTCTTGCTCCCTTTGTTCAGGTTGGAAACGGGCCAAGATACCATCTAGCTACGATCTGCAATCTGGCTTCCCAAGTGGGCCCGACGGTGTCCACAAGCTGCTGGCATCGCTGCTCCCGCCCCTGGGTGCAGTGAGAGAGTGCACAGAGAGCCCTCCTCAGCACGACGAAGGAACTCCCAGGTAGAACCCTGCAGGCCCAGGACAAGAGTCGATTCTGCAGGGCAATGACAGCAGCCCAAGAGCCCTGCCAGCCTCCCGCTGGAGAGCCCCCACCCTCCCTTCCCTTCTCACTGAGCACCCTGTCTCATCCGCCACTGCTGCGCCTCACGCGGTGCTGCACTTTGGAGGTTCTGAGTGTGATTCCCACCCAGCCTCAGGGGCCAGGACCACAGCTGGTGCATCTTTGTGATTCCAGCACCTGGAATCCTGCAAAAGCGTGGGCCAGCTGAGGACACATGGTAGGCACTAAATAAAAAATTACAGAATGAAAGGACAGACTATCCAGCAATTTTTAGCCCACTCTTGGAAGCTGAGCTCAGCCCACCCACTCTGAAGCATATCAAGCTTTCAGAAGTCTGTGACCCTTTCTGGTTTCTGCATTGTCATTAAGGCTCCTGCACAGCGTGGCCTTCAGAGCCAGGCCCTCCTAGATCCCAAGCCTCATGACCTTGGAAAAGTCCCTTAATCTCTCTCTGTACAGCCTCCGTTGCTGCCACCATGAAATGGGAATGAAGATGTTGAACTACCCTGGAGACAGAATAACTTTTTCTATAAGCCCTCCAGGCTTTAGTCCAAGGAAGAAGAGCCACCGAGAGGCAAATATTCTTAAGCTCTCCACTGAATAGTCCTGAGACACAAACTCCGCCTGCCCCCCTCACCCTCACCTTTGCCCCCACTGCTACCTGGGAGAGGTTGAGCCATGCTTTGCCAAGAGTCAAAGGGGTCCTTTCTTTGCCTGCCTCCTCCCCCTCCCTCATCCCAGGAGCCTCCGAGGTGAGCAATCTCGGCCTGACGACTTCAGAGCCCATCTTGCGGCCAGGGCAGGAGCTGGCCCCTCCACCTGGAGCAGGGAGCAGGACGGAAGCTCCGCACAGAGAAGCTCCTGCCCCGAGACCCTCTCCTCCTCCCCTCCACCGCACAGCAGCTGGCTTCCAGGGGAACGGACAGCCAGACTCCAAGGAGGCAGGCCGACCGAGACCAAATTCTGTTGAGTGATCCATGGTGACAGAGGAGCCTTCAGGCCTGGGAAGCTCAGCAGAGGGCTGGGGCAAGACCAAGTTAGCCCATAGAGGGAAGGACAGTCTGGGGGACACCGACTGTATCCGGCTCCTCGCTCTAATGGGCACTGTCAAAGGCCTCATAACCCCCGGAACATGCCAAAGCTGCAAATGACTCTGTTGTTGTCTTCCATTCTGCCCACTCAGGGCCTCCTTTTGCCCTGGCACACAGTAGCTTCCACCCCGGGTGCCTGCCCACCTTTCCAGCCCTCCCATCTGACTACTCACAGTTCTCCAAACACACCATGCACAGCCAGGTTCCTGTCCTGTGTCCCATGTTGCTTCCTCTTCTGCAAGACACATTCTCACTCTTGGCTGACTCCTCCTCGGCCTTCTCTGCTCAGTTCTGAGCCATGGACCCTGGGGAAGCCTTCTAGGACACCCCAGTGAGATGGATTGCCCCTCTCCTGTGTTCCCCCAGCCCCAGTGCTTCCCTCTGCCATAGCACTGATCCCTCAGAAGGGGAACCACTTACCTGGCTGAGCGCTGAGCTCCTGGGGGCAGAAATGCCATGTGTCTCCTATTTCTGGATCTGGAGCTCCTAACTCAAGAGCCTGCCGGAAACCAGGCACTCAACAAATACGTGTTGACTTGAACTGAATTTGGTGAAAGATTCTCTTTTAGCCAAATAACCTCACAGGTTTAGAATTACCCTGCTACTCTGGTATTTATATATTTGTGAATTGTGCATATTCAGCTTGCTTTTTTTTTATTGGTAATAACTTTGTTGAGATACAATTCATATATCATACAATTCACCCAAAGTGTACAATGCATGGACTTTTAGTATATTCACAGTTATGCAACCGTCACCACAATCAATTTTAGAACATTTCTGTCATCCCCCAAAAAGAAACCCCTTATCCTTTAGCAGTCACACACACACACACACACACCCCGACCCCTTCCCTTCTTCTACCATCCCCTGGAAACCATTACTCTACTTTTTGTTTCTACCAATTTGCTGATTCTGGACATTTCATGTAAATGGAATCATATAGTTGTGGTCTTTTGGGGCTGTTTTTTTTTCACTTATAATAATTTCAAAGTTCATCTATATAGTAATAGATGATAATTCCTTTCTATAGCTGAATAATATTCCATTCTATGAGTGGACCACATTTTGTTCATTTATTTCTCTATGGACATCGAGGTTGTTTTCACTGCAGGACTATCATAAGCAACTTGCTTCTTTTAATGCTAGAGATCATTTCATTTGTTCTATAGATTTTTTTCACAGCTGAGATTTTGCTGATTGAAACCTCACAGTGTCCTTCAGTATGTTCTTCCTTCTCCTTCAGAAGAAATTAGTAGTTAGATCCAGAGGTTTGATAAGATTCAGGCTCTGTGTTTTATATTCAGTATTCACTATTCAGGCAAAAAGGCTTCACAGCTTCTGCTTTGTACTTCCACCAGTTAGCACAGGATGTCTAGTCCATAACATCACTAAGTGTTGCAAAATGATGTTATTCTATCTCTCATTCTTCATAGTAAAAAATATTTCTGGGCAGGCCACGGTGGCTCAGTGGCAGAGTTCTCGCCTGCCATGCCGGAGACCCAGGTTCAATTCCCAGTGCCTGCCCATGAGAAAAAAGAAGGTATTTCTCTTCAACCATTTATTTACCCTGTGACTCATAGAGGAAAGGCAAGAAAGTGCTTGATTCTTTCTCTTAATTTGCCACCATACAAAATAATGAGTAGGTTTCCTTAACATCCTCCAAGGTGATCAATGAGTGTGTTCTTTATTTAATTAAGAACTCAAATGAAGCATATCAGTTGCTTCTACCCATTGCAGATATCATTTCCATTGATCAAATTGTCCCATCTTTGGCCAGTAGGAACCTCTTCAAATTGGTCCTACCTAGTAGGGTCTAATGGCTCCTTCTCATGTGACAAGATGTTTCAAGCCCACCTTGTACATTTTGTACCCCAAAACAGGAGTCAGTCATTTCTCCAAAAAAACCTCGTTCCCCATTTTTTAGGGTATAGTACAGTATTTAGAGGCCATAATCTGGTCTCTAGCGGTGTTCCCTGCTACTGTGGTGCTCATTGTTTCCAGATCTTTGCAACAGATAGAAAATGAAAAAGGCATGGACAGAGCTATAAAATAACAGCATACCTCTGAGTTCATATTGATGCTTCCTATTAAAATTCAAGAATACCAAACTCTTACTTAGCCTCATCTGTCTTGCATTTGTATATCCTTTCTTCCACGCTGAACATCCAAGTTCTCAATGAAACCAAAATAATTACTCCCTTCCTACCTCACAACACACCCCCCTGTCTCACACTGATGGCGCCAGCACAATCGTTAATAATATGTATACTGATTAACTGGTTATGGTTTTTTTTCAATCCTTTTTGTTAGAGTATATCCCACTTGGACTGATAATGGAATTAATTTGACTAATTCACTCAAAATGGGAGTGGTTATGTTGTCGTACAGATCGATACACAGATTTCTTTCCATCACAATTTAGATTGGGGTTTATGATTTTTACAGATTACTTTTTGATATTTAATTTTGTTTTTGTAATTCAAAGAACATTTATATAGTTCCAAGGTCACATCTAAAAAACAATGTTTCATAAAAGAAATCTTCAAACTCCCCCCATAGAGATTGTACATCTTGCATTTTCACCAGCCGTGTCCTCTTTTCCTACAATCTTGCCAACAGAATTTATTGTCAAGGTTTTGAGTATATTTTTGGTAACGGAATCGAGTTTGAGCAACTCCTAAACATGCTCAGAGCAATGTAGGCAACAAATTCTTGAGGTTCTCTGATAGCAACGCTCTGGCCAGTTCTCATTTATTCACATCAAGGAGTTCTATAATTAACATGGAAGCTCCATAGCGTAAGAAAGGCCCCAAAATAACAGTAATATAGAACTCTCACAGCAGTTGAAGAATAAGTGCTGTAGGCTGGGGTGGTGGCTCCATGGCCCCAGGGCCATGGGCTCCTTCTATCCTGTTACTCCACCACCCTCCACACATGGCTGCCGTCCTTTTATCTAAGATGGCTGTCCCTGATTCTGCCATCACATCCTCATGCCAGGCAGCATGAGGGGAAGAGGAGGCCAATTCTCTTTAAGGGCAGGGCCCATATATTGCACGCACAACTTCCACTCACATCCCTTCAGCTAGTTAGCTGCAGGAAAACAGGGAAGTACAGTATTTTTCTGGGAAGCATGTGCTCACCTAAAATTTGAGGGTGCCATTGCCAAAGGAAAAAATGGGAGTAGATATTGGGGGACCACTGGCTGTCTCTACTACATCCTCCAAATAATAAGCCAAAACCCAATTGAAACATTTCTACCAGCAAATTCTCCATCCTGCTGATACTCTCTTAGGTTCAGGGTGAAATCAAATAGCCAACCAGGAATGCGTGCAGACAGAATACGGAAAAGGAACCTACACTTAGTCTGTAAAAAATGTGAATTTTTACATAGTCAAATCTAGCTTTTATAAATTCTGCCTTTGTTTCTATGCTGAGGGAAGCACTTTCCCTTGAGTTGAGACACATGTTCATCTTCATTTTCTGCATATTTTTCATGTACATTTGTTTTCTTTTATACCTGAAATTTTTGTTGAATAGTTATCACTTAAGGATGTAATTGCCAATCAGGACAGTCAGACCCAGGACAGATGGCCATGTCTAGGGTGTCCATTTGACCAAAATGATCTGGAACAATTCCCAACCTTTGTCAATGTTAGCTGAGCACCCATGATAGGCCGGCTCTCGGTCAGGATCTCAGGTCATGAAGATGGAGAGGACCCTGTCCCTGCTTGTGAGAAGTTCCGAGAAGGAGCCACACCTCAGGGAGGTCAGCACTATAGACAGTAATTAGTGCTGGGGTAGGTTCTGTAGAGTCAGGGACAGTTGTTGAGGGTAGAAAGATGGGGAGAGGGTATATGGGAAGCTTCACAAAGGAGGTGACATTTGGGTTGAATTAGGAAAGACAAGAAGATATTTTCCAGGTGACAAGTTGGGGAAGGATATGTGGGGGTAAGTTGTTTAACCTCTCTGAGCCTCAGTTTCTTCATTTAGAAAACACTAAAGAGCAAGAACCCCTTTCAAGAAGGAGATGCCAGCATCTGTGGTTAAATGACGCCTCCATCCGTCATCCCAAGGTAGGTGGGATTTCCAAGCAGCTCAAGGTTTCATGGGGAAAGGGTACTGAGATGGAGCTGAGCAAAGACCCCATACACCTGGGCAGGGGTGAGGGGCATGAGGAGGCTGAGCGGCCCTGGGACTGGATTTGGTCATCTTCACAGTCTCCACCCAGCCTCTTGCTGCAAAACTGGTTTGAAGTGGAAGATCCAGGGGGCAGAGCCATGGAGTCTTGTGATTAACTCACTTCATGACTTTGAGCCAGTCACTTCTCCTCATCAGAGAAATGATTCTTTTAGCTCTAGGACATCCGGAGTGTTTTCTGAGGCCTTGAGTCAGTCCAGAGGTGAAGAGAAAGGAAAGGGGCATATGCCTTTAAGGCTGTCATCCATGCCTTAATGAAGTCCACATGCCAGCTGTCGCCATGCCAGGTCCTCGGGCCAGCAGTTGCCGTGGTGTGTGGCCTCAGAAAGCATCTTGCTATAATAAGACGTGTTTGTTTGAATACGAAGGTCAGGGAGTTAAGTAGTTGGTATTCCAGTCATATAGAGTCGTTTGCACAGTGTCACTAATAATTAAAGGGGGTTTTGACTAATCTAGTTGCTCTTCCTAAATATACTCAGCTCAAGAAACTCATCAAAGCAGCAAAGTAATCTTTGAGGTTATTAATCTCCTCTGCTTCACAGCTGGGGCAAATTTATTTGCTTGAATTAGCATGTAATAAACCTATAATAAAGCTGCCAGAGCCCCAGCTTGGTAGAGAGCGGCTCTGTGTAATGGGTAGTCACATCTAGGAAATGTGCATCACCTCAGGCCTGGTCGGCTATGGGGTGGTCTTTAGAGACCACACAGAGAGGAGACCGCAAGGGATGAGGAGCCCTGAGATGGAGCTGAGTAGATCACTGCAGGCTGGGAGGTTCAGCCTCCTTATCTCTGCCCTTCCACATTGCAAAAGCAAAGAAACTGAGGCCCAAAGAAAGGAAGGACATGTCTGAAGTCACCACAGCCCCACCAAGACCTGTTTGCCCTCCCACTTCATTTTCCAAGGAAATGCTGCTCTTCCATCCTGTTATATGAGCTCAACTGGACAGCTTAGGCCATGACCAGGAGAACTCAGTCTCACTGGCAGTCACCCCTGAACACTCTGAGAGCCCCCAGGAGGGTTCTGAGTGTCTCCTTCCTGAGGCCTGGGGTGGGGGGAGCTCTCAGTCCAGGTGGACAGACAACCTTAGATGGACACCTGGATGTCCCTGCTTCTCCCTCTTCTCTTTCCTTTGCTTCCCACTGCCATCCCCTAGGATGTCAGCTCCACTTGGTGCTCTTTGGGGTTCAGCTATTCCCTGACTCCACTCTGCAGAGGCCCTGATGAATGGACACAGTCTTAGAAGGGAACAACTACAAAACAACTGCCTCTCTGGTGCCAATATTGACCACCTTACATCGCTTTACTTTGATGTATCATACCAGAAATAGCCTACCCCATCCACTGAAGGTGGGAAAAAAGGAAGGTGGTGGTGACAGGCAACACCATTCTGCCACACCCAAAACTGAACTCCTTGTCTCCTCTTTCCCCCCCACCCCGTCATCCCCCAAAACTCATCCACCGTTCCCCATCTCCCATCTCAAAACCCCATCCCCTCTTCTCCCATCACTCATCCTCCCATTATTTTATCCCCTCATCCCTTTACCCCATCACCTTCTGTCCCCTGTTGCTTATCTCCCAATTCCCCATTCTCTTATTCCTCTTTCTTTCAGTATTTGGAAGAGCATGGAAGGGAATGCAAGAGAATAGAGACTTTCTGAAGTTCTCTCAGTCCCAGGATTCTGAAACTTCTCTTCAGACATCTCTGGGACATTGACGTGTGTGAAATCCTTCTAGCAAAGTTCACACCCACAACATTCCCGACATCACAGCTACTTCTCAAGCAATGGATAATAAAAATGCAGTGAGTAATCATGGGTGTCTTGAAATTCTAAAAGTTGAAAGTCATATATCTAGGCCAAGTCCTTTATTTTGAAGGCCAGAGAAAAAAAGTAAATGGCCACCAAGCTCAGGACAACCACTAGAGTGCAGATGTCCTGATCCTCTCTCCAGGTCTCCTTCCACTATGCCAAATTGCCTTAGAGAGGGACATGTGGTGAGAGTCCCCTCTCTGCCAACCAACAATGGACCTTTGCCCTGGGACCTAGATGACTCTTCAGTTTTCCAAAGAATTCACATAAGACCCTCAGAAACCCTTCTTTCCATCTAATCCCCCCACCAGTCCTCATAAGTGACAATTTGGGAATACCCTACCTTGAAAATTTTGAGGCTGGCATGGCTAACGGCAGCATGGCTTAGACCCCTGCTAGGGTAGAATTATACCAACCAGGGGAGGTATCTGGTGCTGGAAGGATGAACCCCCAAATGTAGGTGCCATTGGAGGAAGTACAGTCTAGAAGGCAGACTGTAACCCCAATGGTGGCAGAATATAACCCCAAGGGTGGTCAGTGTCAGGAAAGCCCAATCCATTTGGGACAGGTTGCCTTGGCAGAGCTCCTGCTCCACACTCACACCCCACACTAGCTCAGCCCACATTATTCCCATTGTCAAGGTGACTCAGCCAGGAGAGCTCTCTACCACCATCCACAATCCTATGATTCTACCCTGAAGCTGAGGAGCAAATAACGTCAACCCCTTCTTGGAAGGTCCTCTCCCTGGTGTCAGGCAAGACATTAAGGAGGTGTCAGTGGTGTAGGAGTAACAAACACAGAAGAGCTATAAACCTAGGTATAAAGTCATTGTGGGAGAAGGCAGGAGCCAGAGGAAACTTCAATTATTTTTCATCTCCCCAAGCCTCCTCTGAAAACCTTAGGTAAGATTTTGGTGTGTTTTGTTTGTTTGTTTGTTTGTTTTACAAGGAAATTTGGGAAAATGACCAGGAAAAGAATGGACTCTGCCTTCATAAAACCTATCTAAACTGGTCTTAATGGAGGATAAAGTCAACCAGGCAAGGATGGAACAAGATTTAAATTGGGAAAGCTTGAGAGCATGTGTCCCACAACCAAAGAGTTTCTAAGCTGTATTTGGGGCAGGGAAAATCCACCACTTGGAATGGCTGGTATAGTGGGACTGGTTGACAACGAGAAAGCAGAACAACTCCACCCTTATTTCAAGCCAGATGTCACCACCATAAAGGAGGCATTTTAAATCCAAATGGGTGAAGCAAACAAAGTTAAAAGAACATTGATCCATTCCTGGAGTTCTAACCAAAGAAAGTAATGTGCAATGAAGAACAAGGGTGTGACAAAGATACTCATTTTAGTGTTGTTTAATGGAACCTTGTAAACCACTTAAAGGAGGACCCCAAGCAGAGCTTATTTAAGCAGTCTACAGAGCTCTATTCTGTGGACTCTTATGAAGTCACCAAAAACCCTCCAAACATGTCATCATGTTAAATGGGGGAAAAAAAACAGGACTCAAATTTGCTTGTATAGTGTATTTGTTAAATGCTGCCAGAAATACAATATACCAGAACAGAGTTGAGTTGGCTTTTATGAAGGGAATATATTGTTACAAGTTTACAGTTCTAAGGCCATAAAAATATCCAAACTAAGGCATCCAGGGACAGATACCTTGACTCAAGAAAGGCCTATCTGGGAAGGCATGTGGCTGGTGTCTTCTGGTCCTTTGTCTTCTGCTTTCAAACAGCTTCCCTGGAGGCATTTTCTTTCTGCATCTCCAAATGTCTCCATATAATGCATAAGAATAACCTCCAGGATAACATCTCGACTCAGATGTTAAAGCCACTGAAACTTTATTTTGTCTCATTTCCCTCTTCTCCCTTCTGGTCAACAAGACTTTCTCAATCCCATGATGCCAGGTCCCAGCTCATCCTGGGAGTCTTGTCCCACGTTGCCAGGGAGATTTACACCCTTGGGTGTCATGTCCCACGTAGGGGAGAGGGCAGTGAGTTCACTTGCCAAGTTGGCTTAGAGAGAGAGACCACATCTGAGCAACTAAAGAGGTTCCCCAGAAGGTAACTCTATAATTATAAGTAGGTGCATCAGCGTTCTTGATTGAAAGTAATCTCTTGTTGGTGCCGTCTATAAACTTGCAACTTAATAAGTTCCCTTTTTAAAAGCAGTTCCAGGTGCATGGGTGAATCAGTGGTAGAATGCTCACCTTCCATGAAGGAGACCAGGATTCGATTCCTGGACCACGCACCTAAAAAAAGTTAAAAAGTAGTTCCATTTTTGGTATATTGTATTCTGGCAACTTTAGCAAACCAAAGCAATGCACTTATAGCATTTACAGTTGACCCAAAGCCAGAGAGATAGGTAATAGAAAAGATGGCAGAAATAAGATTCAAAAATATCTTTGAATTTTTGAATTCAAAAATTGAAATAATATTTCAAAGGTTGAAAGAATAGACTGAAAACATGGACTGATAAATGTAAATTCCCGAATTTAGATTTTTAAAAAAATGTTTCCTAAACATCAGACGTGACAAACAGGGCGTAAAAGCAGAAAAGACAGGTAGGTATGACCTAGTGTTGGAAGAGAGAAAGTCAGGAAAAGGAAAGGAAGAAAGAACTATTATCTATTAAGTATGCCAGCAACTGTACTATTTCACATCATTTCTAGCAGGTAGGTGCTATTGCCGATCCCAAATTGGAGATGAGGATGTTAGTAAGTGATTAAATGATACATATTAAGCTATTAAATGATTTGTATTGAGCCCCTAGAGTTAGGCTACAATGGAATGGAGTCAGAATTTGAGATCGGGTCTTCCTGTCGCAAGGGCTAATGCTCTATCCTTCCCCTGCACTGAAAGGTAAATCTTTCTTTTCTTTTTTTGTTTAGTTTTATAGTTGTGACTTGTACATAAGGTTGGCCTTTTAAGCCATTTTTAAGTGTACAATTCAGCAGTGTTAATTACATTTACAATGTTGTGCTACCATCACCACCATCCGTTACCAAAACCTTCTCGTGGCCCCAAACAGAAACACTGTACAAGAGGTAAATTTTGATTAATTTAAGAAAACCACAGTGACTCTTTTCCCCTCAACAGTAATGGTTTTGGAATAGGCACATCTTCCAACCTTGACCAGTGAGACTTGGGGGCAAGTATGCCACAAGTTTCTGGAAATGTTTTCCTCTTTCTTATAAAGGAGCCCTAGAAAATAGCTGCCCCTGCTCCTCTTATGCCTCTAAGCATTGTACCATTGGAGGTCTGGAGCTGTGGCAGCCTTCCAGGCACCTTGAGGAATCTGGCATTAAAGGGCCAACAAATGAGAAGGAAATAGGGTGAAAAGATGGAAATGTCCTGGGTTATGACTGTGTGAAAACATTGGATGAACCCAAACTGCCCTACTGTAGGATTCTCCTTTGGAGATCATCCATTTTCATGATTTGTCAAGCCCCCTTTGCTGAGGTTTCCTGTTAATGTTCTACAGTAAGCCTTCTAAATGATACCCAAGGCCTAGTGAGTGCCCTCTTCCAGCCCCGGCAAGACCACGTGTGGGGCTGGCAAACTGACATCAATCTGAGCCGAACCCATGCCCACTCCATCCCTCACTCACTTGGCATCTTGAGGAGATGTGGGAGGATTCGGGGAGTTTGCCTGGACAGAAAATTGGCGGGGAAAGCAAACTGATAATGATCTTAAAATATTTGCAATTTAGAAGAGCAACTCAATTTATTCTGCGATGGTCCAGGAAGCAGAACTAGAACCAGTAAGTAGAGTACTAGGAGGCAGATATTGGTTCAGTGGACTCTAAACTGTCCTGCAATAAAACAAATGTCCTACAATGGAACATGCATCTCTATCTCTGGAGATGCCCAAACAGAGGAAGTAGCCATCAAACAGAGAAGTCAGAGAGAACTGTCCTTACTTGATGGCAGGTCAGACCAAGATTCTTTCAAATCCAAAGTTCTGAGCTTCTGTGTTATAAACTTGGGGCAGTACTAAACCCTTTCAGGAAAACAAAAGAGTAGACCAAGCCTCTCCGGTTCCCTCTTTTCCAGACTAGAGTGAGCCACTGACACAGAGACACAGTGAACAGTCCTGGGCAGGGAAAGCAAGTGTCTAGTGAGAAAAAAAGAGCCAGTGTTCCATGGGAGGTCAGAGGTGGATGAGAGCCCTTCCGGAAGGCAAGGAAGAGAGGGAAGCATGGAGGAAAGAAATACGAACTGGACTTGATGAATGGGCACATGCCCTCCACTTCCACAATGCACACATGCAGTTTTGCCTATGGGGCCTTTCAGCCCTGTAGTCTCAGACCCTTCCCTGTTCCCAGGATCAATGCTCGGCAGAAACGGGGGACTTGAGCAACTCCAACTCTAGAATCTAGCACTCAGCACTGCTACCTGTGCTGCAGAATGAAGCTGATTTGCACCCAGTTTGCTAGCAGGGCTTCAGGGGTGCATCTGAGACACTTCCCTTTCTCAGTGCTCCAGCTCTTAAACCAGGTCTCTGAGTAACATTTGTGAGGGCCCGTCTACCTGCTGATGGATGGGCATTGATTCCACTCCCCACTTTCTTGTCCTAATCCACTTTTTTGGATAATAGAATCCAGGGTCAAGGATGACCGTGTGACCCAGACTTGGCCAATCAGAGCTCCAAAGCTTCCTGCAAGGATTGGCTCAGGGATGGGCACAGGTGGCCCAAATCTAACCAGAGTCCTTCCCTAGAGCTGTTCTAGGTGGAGTTATGGGGAACTCTCCTGGCCTCTTGAATTATAAAAAAAGGGAAGTGGGAAATCTGGGCCTGGTGGTGGCCACATGTCTTCAAAAGGAAAGAAAGAAGCACGCAGACTCAAGGGCAAAGATGACAAAGAGATGGATGGAGAGAAAGAACCCATGTCTGCACTGGGTTCTTGGAGTTGATGTTTCCTTGGAGTTGGAAACTGTCCCTGCATCTGCTAATAAATTTCCCTGTTTTCCCAAGCTGTTTGAATGGGGTTTTTCTGTTGTAACTGAGGGTTCTGGCTGAAATCCCAGCTTTTCCCATTACTACACAGCTGCTCTGACCCCACGAGGGTGAGGGAAGCTTCCATCAACAGTCCCATCTCTGCCCTGGCTCCCTCTTCCCTGGCCCTGTGTTGGGGAGAAGGGGTAGAGATGGAGGGTGACCAACCCTGCATTTCAGTTCTGTCTTACTGAACAGGCAATGGTGTGTTCAGGCCTCAGAGAAGACTACAGCATCTTGGGGAGGAGTCTGAGTGTGAGCCAAAAAATTTGGGGGAAGATGTAGGGTGGCAGGTGCATTCCACTCATTCATTAAATCAGTCACTGACTCACTATTCCATTCATTCACTCAACAACTACGGATTGAACTTCTACTATTACTCAATGTGCTTTTTGCACTGAGGTCAGCAAACATTCTCTTAGAAGGGCCACATAGTAAATATCTTCAGCTCTGTGCACCGTGTCGGGTATCTGCAGCAACAACTCAGCTCTGTTTTGTAGAGTGAAAGCAGCCAGAGATAGAGGAAAACAAATGATGCCTGGGTGTGACTGTGTTCCAGTAAAACTTTATTTATCAAAATAGGTGGTGGGCCAGATTCAGGCTGTTGACCACAGTTTGCCAAGTCTTGACTTAGAACACACAGTTGGAGGAGTTGGTTAGAGAATGACTGAGCCTGGAATACCAGCCAGAAAAAAAATAAACTTTATTGAACAGCTGCCAGGAGTCTCAGAAGATGTTTACACTGGGGAACAGTGAGATCCAGACGGGCTGTCAGAGGGCTGGTTCAGCGTCCGCCTCCTTAGCCAGGCGATCAAGATTTCCTTATTTATCTGGACATCCACCGTGTGCAGAGGCTGTTCTAGGCACAGAGGACACAGGGATGGGCAGGGCAGGCAAGATGCCAGCCTTCGTAGGGCTTACACACCTTCCTCCAAGTTTGCAGAGTTCCTTGTCATCGCGCCCTGATCTACCTCCCCAGGCCTTTTGCCTCCCGCTCCCCACCTAGTAAAATCCTTGGAGTTTCCAAGTGTTCCCTCCCACGCCCAGGCCTCTTCACCTGCTGTGACTTTTTCCTGGAGCACCCTCACTCGCGCCACCTCATCCTCCCGCTGAAGTCCTCAGAGCCCAGCCCAGCAGCTCCCCACCTTCCCCCCGGGGAGAGGTGGCCACTCCTCCTCCTGGGTTCCCCCAGCACTCTGCACCCACCTCGGCTCAAGCACTTCTCAGGTGGCAAGGGAATTCTCTGCCCAACAGGACTGTGGGCTTTTCAAGGTGCTGCGTCCCCAGCACCCAGCAGAGTCCTGGCCCATCAGAGGGTCACCCTAAACCTTTGTCAAGTGAAGGAATGAGGGTAACTTTGGGAAAGGAGGGAAGACCTGCCAGAAGCAAAGAAGTATTGAGAGGTGGAGACACTGAAACCAGGGAGGAAAGCTGTCGTCTAGTTTTAGGGGTCTAAATGCTTGAAGATGCAAGAGATCTCATTTGCAGACTTAAAACTGTCCAGCATTATTTGTTGGCCAGGAACAATAGCACCGTCACGGGGTCTCTGAAACGCCACGGCGAGGCTCCTTTGTCTGATTAAGGGCTGTCGGGAGTGATTGATGGCTTCCCGCCGGACGGCCCAAACCTCCCTCCTTCTGACAGCACGAGTGCTAGGCGCGCGGAAGCTGACCCTGGCTGACACACTCATCTTAAAATATCTCTGTTTCCCTGCGGCCTAGATAAAATAGCTGTCGCACCAAAAGTAAGGGCTAACGCTCGGGGGGGGGGACGCCGGCTTCTCTAAGGACTGTTGATGGAGGCGTCGGTGACGTCAGGGTTCAGCCGAAGGCCGAACAAAAAGGACCCCAAAGACACTGGGCCCTGGATGAGTTGTGTTCCAGGGAGCAGCTCAGCGTCCAGTCTCTCAGGGCTGGGCCGGGAAGAACCACAGGCCGTCATCAACATCGAGAAGCGCTTTTCGGCATGTATTGGCACGTGGTGCTAGGTTCAGTTCTGATTAAAGAGAATAATGCAGAACAGATCTTCCCCATGGGCCCCTTGCGACATTCAAAGG